>MCGO01000167.1:0-84309 GCA_002104985.1 Rhizoclosmatium globosum | reverse complement strand
CCATAGCCAAAGGCACATCAGAGCCTGGGATAGGGGCTTGGCTCAATCTTTCTTGGTTCCTAGTGGTAGGGACTAATTCTATCGCTGAAGATTCATGCAATTGAGACATTTGTTTTCTTGGATGCTTTCCTCAACTTGACAAGCCCAAATTTCAAATACCTTTGGTTGATTTTCCCAGATTATTTGTTTTATTGATACATAGTAAGGTTAAGACCCTTATGCTTTGTTGTTGATGTCTCAAGAAAGACGATAAGTTCATTATTGGGAACAACCGCCTATCTAAGGTGAACTATTTCACGTAGGCAGGTAGATCCTCCACAGTTTCCACATCCAGTACTTTCTCATAGAACGTAATTCCACTCCCTGTGAGCTTATACACCAAATTCACATTCTGCAGTTCGTCCTCTTGCCGCCAAGAATCCAGAGCTATCTCGCATTCTTTCCGTAGTGTAGGTGTGTAAATCGCAAGCACATATCGTAATCCAAAGATCAGAACTCCCACGAAAAAGATACTGATCTGGGCAGCTCGTGGCATCGAAACGGTGAGATCAACGATGAGGCAGACTACTATAAGGAACCAGCACAGATTTGTGCAAATGATCATCTTATTCTGCTTTGATAGAGTTTTGACAAGCGTAGTATTGAGAGTGTCTGCTCGCAGATAGTAGGCCGCATTCGAGATCTTTCATTCGGAAACGTTAGAGACAACGAGAGTCAATTCAATGATATACAACTATATCACCTTGGTTTCAAGGTAATCCGGCCGAGTCGTATCAAAGTACTTTGGTGAATTGGCGGCCACAAAGTCTACAGATCCAAGAAGCCGTAAAGTGAATGCACCATTCTCATCAACTTCAGTATATTGGGGACTTCGATTGTATGAGATTCGGCGGACGTTCTGGATCGAGGCTCTCGAAGCAAATCTGGTGCTACTGCCAGTCATCTCATCGTCATAGGAGGTAGCAGAGGGCAAACTCGTTGGATCTGCTGATCGGGGAGTGCTGACTTGAGGAGAGGATATGAATTGTCCTGCCATGGGCGATAAGACGATGGATGAGGTCATTGGAGACATTTTTTGGCGCACCCAAGTCCAAGGAACGCCACAGACCTGACATCCGATCTCTTTCCCTTAATAAATAGATGAAATGGAAGGTATTCATCCGCTTCTTTGACGATGTCATAATGGTACTTTCCATTGCAAACTTATCTTGAATTCAGCGATTCCGGTTTTCTAATAAACATGATGGCTGTTTTGATTTTTTGGTTTCCCACACATTTCTTTCCCACAAACTCTACAAATGTTCCTTCTTGCTCTCATGATCTTACTCGCATCGTTTTTGCTTGTATCAGGTATGATCGTCTACGTGACATAGCAGATTTCGTTCTTAATACTGAAACAGAACCAACGACTTTGCAAATTGCACCACCGTCGCCGCTGGAACCTCTGCGAATTGCAATAATCTCGTGATTGATACACCAACGCTTGAATATTACACGTGTCTTTGTGATGCAGGAAATGCAAACTTGAAATGTTACGAACTGTGCCCAGACGACAAACAATTGCAGCTTCAGTTGACAAACATCAAACAAGCTGCATCTGCTTCGTGTCAAGGAGTTTCAGTTCTGAAGAATCAGGGATTCACGACTTCTTCTTCGGCTGCTCCCATCACTACTTCTTCAGACTCGACTGTGACGACAATCAGCACCGCAAGCTCCATGGCTACGACGATTAATAGTGTGTTCACGTCAACCAGTCAAGGGACAGTTACCACAGTGTCGGATTCCGGTTCTACCACTGCAACAAAACCTCGTCCTTCCCGTCCAAAGGCCACAACTTCTGGTGTACTTTTTGCAGTGAGTTTTACTGGATATTATGTTGTATAAATACCTAATTTTATGAAACAGACTGGAGGAGACGTTCCAGATAATACTGCCGAAAATGGAAGTAATCTTGTTCCACTTCCTCGTGTCCCACTTCAACCAGTATCTGAAGGCTCTGGACATGAATTTACGTTTCTTCTCATTCTTCTTTACGGATTAGTTGTTATTTGAGAATTTGTTTGCAAAAATGAAACTGATGTTGACCAGGATACAGCCAACCCTCTCTTCAGCCAGCCGTGCCTACTTTCAAGGTCAATCAATTAGATTTGCCAGTGCTGGTGTCGCAACCGCTGCAACTACTCCGCATCAACCTCCTCGGCCAGGAAAGAAGGGATATGCAAAACCACCACTTCCAATCCCTCCTAAGGACACAAAGAAGGCATCAAGCAACATGTTTCTGGAGTCTATTCAAAACCTGAATCCTTATCAGAAGCTTTACTTTGCATTAGGTTTGTTTGACGCTGAGTCTTGTACTTTCCACACCAACTTGTGATTCACACGTAGGATGGCTTGTTTTGCAGCGTGTGGAACGTACATGACGTATCAACTGGAGGAGATAATGCCTGTTCCAAAGCGACCCGAGATTCAAAGTGGAGGAGAAGTTGTGGCAGCAAAGTCTCCACTGGATTTGATTCTACAGGAAGAGACAGCGAAAGAGTTGGAAGAACTGGCCAAAGTAAAGAAACAATAAATACGTGTTTAATCGATTAAGTGTCTTTCAACAAAAACACTCCACAAAACATTGAGTGAATGCACCATATTGTAGAATCATTGGAGGTACTGCGCACCATTGTCCCTTCCTCGAAACCAACAACTGAAACCAGGGTACAACGGCCTTGCGCGTGTTTCGAGAGTGGCGCGAGGCCCTGAATCCGCTTTTAAAGAACTCAAAGTTCAAAGAAACGGGCGTTCTGACGCCAGAAGAGTTTGTTCTTGCCGGCGACTTTCTTGTTTACAAATGTCCGACGTGGGCGTGGGCGGCCGGGCTTCCCGCGAAACGAAAGGTGCGTTGTGTCGTGGTTCGTGGTGGTGCGCTGACTAAAGGCCCAGGACTTCTTGCCGCCCGACAAGCAATATTTGATTACGCGAAATGTGCCGTGCTTGAAGCGGGTGGCTGCGATGGAATACAGGGATGCGGACGAGGACGAAGCAGTCGATGATGAAATGGGTGATGATGCTTGGGTTGCCACGCATAAGGGCCGGGTTGTCGGTGAAGGAAGTGGACCGAATCAGGAAGTTGGCGAGATTGATGATGAGCAGGTGGAAGCGGTGGAACCGGTGGCTGTTGTGGAGGAGCAGAAGAAGCCTGCAGAGGCTCTGCCAAACATTGACGATCTGAATTTGGACGATATTCCGGATATGGACGAAGAACTTGAATTAGTCGAAATGGAGGAAGAGGAGGACCCGGCGGCTATGGCGACTGGTGGAGACGATGGGGATAAGTTCGTAAAGACACGGTAAGGGCAACTGAAGTCATAACTGTTAATAATGTATTGATGAACCACAGAACCTATGATATGTCAATTACATATGATAAATACTACCAAACTCCACGCGTTTTCCTCTTTGGGTACGACGAAAACCGCAAGCCTCTCACACCACAACAGATTTTCCAAGACATCTCCCAAGATCATGCAAAGAAGACAGTCACGATTGAATCTCATCCTCATGAGTCTCTCCAGCTGGCTTCTATCCATCCTTGCAAACATGGAAACGTCATGATTCGGCTGATTGAGCAGATGGTGGAATCTGGAAAGGAGGAACTACGAGTGGATCAATATCTTTTGTTGTTCCTGAAATTCATGAGCTCTGTGTTGCCAACTATGGAATATGACTATACTGGAGACGGCTTCTAAGGAGATTGGTAGCGAGCATTCTAAACCATGTTACAAAATAATAAACAGTGTGTCTATTGAATAGCATATGATATCAACTAACTCGTTTTCTTTCACCCAATCAGGTACCTCTTCATCCCCAACTAACACAGCACCAGCCAACGCATGTAACCACCGCCTTGCAGCGTTACCACTTGTATCCAGCAGTACTTCATCATCAAACTCGCGCTGTACAAAGCAACCTTTCCGCCCCGCAGAACTTTTGATTTCAATGTCCTCGAAACATTCGTCGAAAAAGTCGGATTCAGAGCAAAACCGATCCAACACGGTTTTCGGAGATTCCTCGTCTTCGCCACACTCTAATTTCCACCAAGGTTGAACCAACACAGAATCACTAAAAGACTCATCGACGGATTCCTTTCCCACAGTCGAGAAGCGAATGATTTCCCCGTCTTTCATTTCAATTTCAAACTGGTTCTCATCCATTTCGGGTTGACTTGGGTATGGTAGTAAGATAGACCTTTTTGGAATGGAATCTTGACTGATTTCGCCCAAGTCGAAAGTCGGATGCAGAGGCTGTTGATGCAACGAATCGGTCGGATTTGGACAAAGTACAGCCGTTACTCCAGGAGACTTGATTTTGAATGCAAGGCGTAAGTTAATTGTCATTATAAGATGTGTGCAAGTTTCGTCTTCATAGGCCCGAAGAAGAGGCCTTCGAGTTTACAATACCGTCTTTCCCAAACCTAGGAATGATCAGAATCAATACGAAATATGAATAATAACATACCGCGGTACCTCCTCCCATCTGCAATAATAACCACTCATAAATACAGATTCATGCAATAACTTTGTATCAACACCATGTGCTGCTTCACTGAAGGTTTCAGGAAGATTGCTCGTCTGTGAATCATGAAATGAGAACCATAATTATGTCGCAAAAATCAAAGATAAACCGTCGCTTACCTTTCGCTCATCAAAATAGAAACTCCCTTAACATGAACTCGCATCCCAACTCTCCCCTCCCCAAACTCAGCCGTCCAAGACCTTTCCCCTACACGACGAGGACAATCTACTTCCGCGAACCGTTTCACATTATCAATCAAAACACCACGCGTTGAGAGGCCACCCAACGGAAGCCCTGCTTTCGAATTTTTGGCACTCGTCCCACTACCTGCTTTTGTTTTGAATATATTCGGGAGAGCGATAGAGCGGGAGGACGTGGATACTAAAGGCGATGCGCGTTTGATTTCAGTTCCTAGTGACATGACAGGAGCGACGCGGATGGTTATATCGAGCGGTGGCGAGGGATGCTCTTGGGGAAGATGGAATGAACATTCAAAGTCTATGGGAATTGGATGTTCTGTTGATGTAACTGTGATAGGAGGGATTGTGATTGTTGTTGTGTTTGCCAAAGTGAGAGTCATATTTATGGTAACCGCTGAAGAAAGGTAAATTAGTGATGCGAGAGACAATGAATTTAACGTACGTTGGGTTTCTGGGAGACTGAGTTGATCTATCGAGTCAAGACGGAATAAGAGGACAGGTTTCGTCGTTGAAGGAAGTGAATCAAGTGAAGCAGTAATGGAGCTGTTACTGGTGACTCGGGGTTGTAGGTTTTTGTTTGCTGAAGTTCCCCAGCTCGCGCCAACTAAAGAAACACATTGAGTACAATTACTATATTCTAAAGGTGGCTTACCCCCCATCGGACTGACTTTCGCCTCTTCTCAAATTCCCCATTCTCTCCCTTCTTTTTACTTGAAAACATATCTTTCCAGCTTTTCCCGCTGAAAACGCTTGAAACGCTGGCGCGCCTCCACAAATTTCCCAGTGAGCTTGACCGTTTTGGGGCAACTAGCCAATCATCATCGTCTCCGCCATCTAGGTCTCGGCGGAAAGTGTCGGTTGGAGAGGAGCAGGGGAGATTATATCCGAAATATCTGCCAAGCTGCTACCGTGCGAGTTAACTTCAATGGAAGGGGATTCATCAAAGTCAAAGCCAAGAGATGACGTCCTCGCAAATAAAGGCTCGTTGACGTTGAATAAAGCGTCTAAAGTAGATGTTGATGAAGAATGGACTGGTTCCGGAGGGGCTGCCGTGTCTGTTCCAGGCTTCGCTATGATGAGGCTGGAAGCTACATCAGGCTGATCTTCTCGTTCGTCGGTTGTGCTCAGTTTCACACATCTAGACATGTATTCAAGTTCGGAATCTAAATGAGCATCTCCTTTGGGATGATTGGTCGACGCATCGTCAGAAAACGAAAACCAGTTGGTGTCCAAGTCCAATTTGATTTGAGGAAGCTGATTGAACATGAGTTAACAATTTCGAAAGAATACACTGACGTACCAAATCAAGACTTAATTTTCCTAGTTCTGATTGAGGAACACAGTCTTTTGTGATTTCGGCCTCTTCACAGCTATGTTTTGAGTCCGACTGTAAACTGTCAGAATTGCCGGCTCTTCCAACCAAATCCTCGATTGCATTTGTGGCATAACATCAATTTGCTCATCAGCCAAATGGATTTATGGCATGGATGAACTTCACTCCTGATAATATTCTCATTCTGCTCCTCGTTCGCAGGAACGACATCAAATTGCTTTGAATTTCCATTTGCAGAACGTCTAATTTCAAATCCAGCATTGGTTGTTCTTGAGTTAAACAACATTCGTTTGAACCAGCTAACTCAACCTCCTTTCCACTTGAATACTCAAAATTCAGTTCCTCCAACATTTCACCAAGTAAACTACTCGCTTGCTGCAGCTCCTCCAAGAAGCCCCACTAATTTTGTTTCCGCAGAAACAGAATCTTGAATAACAACTAATCCCGAGCAGTCTTGACCAGTCGAGTCCAATATCTCGGATCTAGATGAATCAAGCGGGGATGCTGACGGAAGAGCATCTGGAGCAATGAAACTGACGTCGATTCCGTCATTCATGAAATGTGGAAGTGAAGTAGATGTATCCAGAAGAAGCATTGAGGAGTCAGGTCCAATTTGTTCGTTGTTGGTTTGCTGAAATGAGGTTTCGGGGCATTGAAGTTCACGGAGCTCCGTTCTATTGAATCAACAATTTCGTCTGTTGGGTATCATTTCTTCTGGCTGGTGCTTTATGCTGAGTCGTTAGATTTAGAGCTTTCTTCTACCACACGAATTTCTGACGCGTTTAAAGTAGTATTCTCGGGTTTTTCTTGCGCAATGAGAGGGATGGTTCATTCCAGTGCAGACGTGGATTGTTTTCCTGTCAAGCACAGATGTAAGGACAGCCCAGCTTCACAAGGGAGGAATGCTACGCACTTTATCACATACCGACAGTCTTCGATTGTCAGCCAGCTTAAACGGATTTGATTTAACAGTTGGTGAAGGAGAAACAACCGGCTTTGGTGAGAGTGGTTGTTGCTGCGCACCCACCGATGCCACGGACTCCTTCACACTTGATATCCGACCAGTATTCACCCGAGCCTCGTTTGCGAACAAAGTTACTTTGTTTGTGTCTTTGTTTAATCTGTTTTGATTGTCCGATTCAAACTTGCGAAAAAGCGGATTGTTTTTGACGGCGCCGCGAAGCTTCAGCGCAGAAAGATCGTCGGCGAGTGACGGCCGCGCTTCGGACGAGTCGTTTTTGGGTGTTGATGAATTCGAAGGTGGCGGTGGTTCTGACATTCTTTTGCTTTGTTTGGATGAATATTATATAGAACAAAGATTTAAACAACGTGCACTCCAATAACTACTTTATTTTACACGATAATGAAACTGAAGATTCACTGGCTTGGCTTTGCTGGATACGCCCCACCAATCTCGCGACGCGCTCCATATGGTGCGGTTCCGCTCAAGTTGGCCCCGTTGTTGAAACCTGTGAGCATGGGAACGACATTCTTTCCCGCGTCCAACTTTTCCTGGCTGAAGCTGTATTCCTTTTTCTCTGCAAGCTTAGGGCCGATTCTCTGTCCTTGATATCCCTTACTCTCTGCACATCTGCTCAATGCGTAGATGGAATCGATAACCTGAACCATATTTTTCGCTGGTGCATTGCCATAACGTAAGCGACGGGAAAGCAAAAACGGCCGGTACAAACCTTCGAATAGGTCCACAGTCTGAAATAATTCATGCCTTTTGATTCCCATTTGCTCAGCTGCCTGCAAGTAGCTATTGATGTTTTCCATCTGAGGTTGTTTATTTCAGTCCACTAAGGCATCAAGCACCGCCAGAATAAGCCTTCAAACAACTGACCTGCTTAAACGGCATCTTTGAGTTATTGATTTTAACCTGAGCGCCTGGAGAGATCTTGATACGTCGAATATGAATATAGTCCGCCACCAAACAAACAATCCCACCTTGTTAATGACTTCGCAAAGAATCACGCCGTCCTTGAGAGCTTCTGAAACGAAACATCTTGCGGAAACTGGCGCTCGAGCACTGATTCGAGCCATTCCTGTGCTTCGCGCTCACGGATTGGATTGTATTTCGAGGCAAACTTGTCGGCTTATTGCGGTATATTAGTTGTAGATTAATACGAGGACAGTCCTAGTATTTACCCAAGTCTTTATCGAGTCCCTGAACAACTTCGGTCATTCTTTTTGTGTGGCGCTTTGTTGTGTTTGAGTTGAAAAAGAAGTTGGCACAAAACGATGGGATTCGCACTGACCAACAGACAACAAGAGACTCTCGACAAGCTCTGCCGATTCCTCAGTTCTGTCAGAGGAACTGACAAGGTTCTTATGGTGCGTGTCAGGGCCCGAATGAGCTTCACAGCCATCACCCAATCACACAACTAACCACATCAATAGCTTTACCAATACGTGGCCAAAATCCTCATTGTGAAACTACTCGCGCGACAAAAACTCGGTCCTTGCTGCGAGACTCAAGAACTTGGCGGGCCCCGTTGGCGACACTCGTATCCTCTTGCGATACTACGGCCTGATTCCCCTCTTCCAATGGATTATCTTCTCTGGTTGGTACTTATATATCCTGGACACGAAACGCATGCGTTCCGCTTCTGACTGCTTTTGTTAAACTCTTTCAATGTAGAGCGAAACCCACCCTCAACTCCCTTCCTTCGTCTCATTTACCGACTCCAAAACTTGGCAAACTTGTTCTACTACCCACTGGAGCACACATACTTCCTTGCGTACAAGGGAGTCATTAACTTGTCTGAGGAGACTACAAACAAGATTGGGATCTGGAGTTGTCGCTTCTGGGCTGCCTATGTGAGTCAAATACCCTGCTGATACAGTCAGTCTATATTTGCTCAATCGTTTGCTTGAAACGCGGTTTTCGTTGTGATGATGTACCCATGTGTCATTCTGCTTCTGTATAACAGTTATCCCGTTTACAAATGCATCCTTCGCGACCTCATTTCCGTGCATATACGGGTACTATACTAAATCCTCATCACCTCAGGTGTATTGTACTTCCTCCAACTCCACCAAGAACACCGACTCCTTATGACCCGTCAACTTCAACTCTCTCCAACGCGCTCGATCAAATGCAGAGCCCAAGGAAGTCATTAAAGCAGAACAGAAACAAATTCAAGAAGAATTCACCAGTTGGCGTAAACACGCTTATTAATACTGCCTATTCCCGTTGACGCTGCATTGGTCGGTGGAGCAGGAGTTGGTTCCCTGAAATGGGTGTTGGAATCTGTGGAAGTGTTGCTGCCGTCGCCAATGTGGAGCGCTTGGAAGAGTGCTTGAGTGGGGTTATTCGTTGGTTGCCTGCAGGTTACAGTGTGCTCTTTGATGTTTTTACTTTCACGTCTTCGTATTTTGTTATAATCTCGATATTGGATTGATTCTTCATTCGTCGTCATAATTATCTCTCAATGGCACCCCGAAAGAAGAAGGCCGCTGCTGCGCAAGTCCCCAAAGGCGCTTCCAGCCCTGGCCCTGGAATCTGCGGACTTCCCACGGAACTATTTGACGAAATCTGTGTATACCTGAGATCAGTGGATGTCCTCAATTTGGGTTGTGCGAACAAACGGCTTGCTTCGCTCACTACTTCAGATTCTCGGTGAGGACAAAGTGTATTATCAAGTATATTAATGCTGATCGACCTCGTTCAGTATCTGGACAGTGTTGTATCAATCAATGGGATATCCACCAATCCCCGACGCTGCGTCACACCTCATCACAACCAAGGTCCCTCCTGACCGTCGCCTCCAGAGTAAGACAACACACTCTAAATCGCCCATTAAGTTGATCGCTGACCACCTGTTTCAAGGTTGGCTGCGGCATACTGCCCAACAAGTCAAAACAAGTCAACTGGCGCACGATTCAGCGCGTCTGCTCAAAATGCATCAGCAAAGTCAAGTACGTGCCATCAATTGTCCCAGGCGAAGAGTTTGACTTGGTGGGCGGAACGGATGAGGAAGGCTGGATCCATGTCCGAGGCTGATCGGAGGGCTCATTTGGCTGGAATCCGTGCTCAAAGGCGACGGATATTATCAGCAGGTATGGTCTTTTACGGGTGTGTCCTGTTGGACTTACAAAGAAACCAGGTTTGCTGCAATCAACCCAGCCATCACAGAATCCATCTTGGTGGAATGCAAACGCCTTTGAGCGTGCTAGCGAAAATCGCCACACCGCTTACCAATCGAATATTCTCAAATCTTGTTCGCTCGGCGGCTGATGATATTAAGGCTAGTCGGGTTTCGAAATCCCAGAAAGAGTGGTATCTTCAACTTCATGCTGAAGCTATGGACGGTGTTCCCGAAAGTATGGAGCAATTATATGAACGGACATACTTTGATTTGTAATTGTTCCACTCGCTTTTCCGACGATGAACGGATGTACTATGCAAGGTTCCAGCGATTGATCTTGGTCTTTCTCAAAGATTTACGCGTGGAACGAGTCTTTCCCTGCCTTCAAACTCTACTCCATATTTGGAGGATATTAGAAAGATTGTTCGTGCTCCTTATGAGCGGTTTATGAGGCTGAAAACGACTTGTTGACTCGTTTCCCCCATTTGGAGCCTACTCTTGTCACATTGAAAGGATCTGTTTCATTCATGAGCAGTTTAGTGACGAAATTCCCAGAGTAAAAACTGCGTCAGTTACAGATTATGAGGAATTCGTCGAGAGAACAGTCCGTAGTGACAGATTGAATGCCATTATGCCGGATGCAACAATTGTTTTACTCCAGAATTCAAAATTCACGAAGCTTGGCGCTACTGAGTGGTTCAAACGAAATACTCATTTTTTTTGACTATAAACTTTTGGGCTGGGATCAAGAAGCAACCAAACAGTCGTGGGACGAATGGATGCGAACTATGACGGCACGTCAAGCTTCTGTATTTCGGCATATCGTCACGAAATGCAACCCAGAGCTGCTTCAAAATGAACCTGATCGTTTTTATGGAGGATTGAATGAAGAATGATTCTCTATGAGAATTCACCTCAACAGCTTCTTCTTGCTGACTTGGACATCAGAGCTGTTTGTATTGTGCGTGAAGATTTATCGGTATCTGGTTGCCTTCGTATCTACCAAGAAGCTATCGCTTCCGTAATGCATCTGACTTGGCACTTCAAGCTGTTAAAGAAATTTCAGCCGCTCCAGATGAATATGATGAAACAAAATTGTTTGAAGCTTGCTCCGGGTTTTTCAATCAAGCGTGTCTTATGGGCGCCTGCAATGACGATGTAGTAGAAGAAAAGTACTTTTCGTCCATTGGAAAGGACTTTACGACAGGCTTTTATGATTTCAGTGATGCAGAGATGCAAAACTGGAAATTAACTGTTCGTCAAGAGTAATGGCTGTTTTTTGAGGAGATGGATCCGGTTCACAAACAGCGAGCGCGATTTCAATGTCATACTCTCATATCAAAAGAAATACGTGGGGAAGGAGATGCCAAGAATTTTGAAAACGCAAGGTCCTTGTTGGAATATCTTCTGCCGACCAACGCGGAATTCAATGCTAAGGAAGCAATCAGAAAGTTTGGAAGCTACCTGAATCAAGTTGTTGATGATTATTTCCCAAACTATGATAGTGATGATTGGAGTGGTTATGAAAGTGGACGAACCTGGTCCAGGATGTTCAGTGATGTGAGCATATGAACGTAACAATATGATTAGCAATACAATGTTATACTGTTTCAATTTCATTAAACTTCATGTCCGATTTTTACTCTTCAAAATGCCTCCTCGAAAGTCAAAACGTGTTATCGCCGCCTCCAACACGAACGAAATCGAAGGGCCTGGGATCTGTGGACTTCCAACAGAGTTGTTTGATGAAGTGTGTCTGTTTTGAAGCCAGTCGATATCCTCAACTTAGGCTGCGTAAACCGTCGTCTTGCTTCCCTGACAACGGCAGAGTCTCGGTAACAGTTCATACTAAATGCTTCGAGTAAATGCTGATGCCAACCTTGATCGCAGTATCTGGACAGTCCTGTATCAATCATCGGAACTTCCACCAATTCCTCAATCGATGTCACAACTCGTCACTGCCAAAAAGTTTTGGCCCTTATTTCTCGAGTACGTTAAAGTTATCTATGTATCCTCGTGCCAGCGTCTAATGCCGTTGCGATAGGTTGGTGTGCATTTTGCCCAACAAAGTCAAAACAAGTGGACTGGCAAACTCTTCAACGCTTGTGCTCAAAGTGTATGAAGAAAAGACGAAACTTGAACCCGCAATTGTAGGAGATGAGTTTCGTGACTGGATAAGAGATGAAAGAATCCCAAAAACATATCCGAATCTGATCGTCGGTTTCAGTTGGAAGTAGTTCGAATTCAAAGAAAGAGGGATATCATTGATAGGTACCGTTTTCGTCCTATTAAGCTGTATCATTTCTTATTCCCATTCAGATTTGCTACCATGGATCCACCAATTACAGAAGAAATATTGGAATGCTGCAGTGAATTCCATCGTGTCTGTAACGTTGCAACCCTCTGACAAATCGAGTATTTACGAATGTGCTTCGGACTTTGGGTCCCAATATAAAAAGCCATTCGAGTAATTGCGACTATCATTGATGGTACCTCCTTCTTCACGCTGAAGCTATGGAAGGAATTCCTGAGCAATGGAGTAACTATATGAATGTCGATACTTTGATTGGCAGTCGTTGTTTCCGCTATACTGCTGAAGAAAGAGCCTACTACTCAAAGTTTCACATTCTGGCATTCGATATTCTGAAAGACTATGCTTGGAACGATGTATTCCCCACTTTTGACTCCTCGCCGTATTTGAAAGAGATCAAGGATGTTGTTTGTGATCCCTATGAACGATTCTGTAATGCTGAAAAAGACTTGTTACGACGGCTGCCTCACTTAGAGCAGAACTTGCTGAGATTAAAAACTCCCCCTTAAGCATGAGTGAAGTCATCTTAAAGTTTGTGGATCGAGACACCTCCGTAATTGAGTACGAAGAAATGGTGAAAGAAAAACTCATCGTCGAACGAATTCATAAGGTTATTATTCAATTTCCAAGCATAACATTTTCTCCTGTTTTCAAGATCAAAACATTGGGTGCAACGGGAGTGGTTCAGTCGCAACAGACAGTTTTTTGATATTAAAACTGACAGTTGGGATGAAGTAGCAGCTAAAGCATCCTGGGAAACCTGGAATACAATTATGACTGCTCGCAAGGCTTCAATTTATCGCCATATCATCATCAACTGCAAACCAGCACTTCTTCAGGACGTACCTGACCGATACGCTGCAGACATGAATTATCATATTGATCACTTCGAGGGATTACAAGAATGGCCATTGTTAGCGGACTTTGATACAACTGCTCTGTGTCTTGTTCGGTGGGATTTATGGGAGGCATTCAACGTCATCGATTACTCTGAACCAAGCTATTGTTTCCGCGGCCTTGATGTATTAAAAGAGGAAGCGAATAATGAATTAACTGCAATCGCCGAGGAATACAATGAATCCAAATGCCTCGAAACATTTGCTCGCTTTTACAATCAAAAACGTGTCATGGCTGTTTCAGAAGGCGATGTTATCATGGAAGAGTACTTTGAGTCGAAGGGGATGAATTACACGACTGGATTTCAAGACATGAATACTTATTCTCGATGGAACCAAGTTATGATGAACAGACTTCAAAATGTCGCAGAAAAGCTTTGTCCCCAGTTGCCCCTGCGGTGCTTTTTCATGCTTCTCCAAGAGGTTCAAGGTAATGGAAAAGAAGCAGACTTCAAGAACGCTCGCTTACTTTTGGAGTATTTGTTACCATCTAACAAATCGTTCAATACTTCAAAAGCAATCAAAAAGTTTGAGTCCTACTTGAACAAACTTGTGGATCATTTGTCAATTCACTGGATGAATGAGGATGGAGATTCAATCACAGAAAATAGCTTAGATTCGATGCAATGAGTGTTCGATTTAGGTCGCGAAACCAGCCAAAAGAGGAGGATTTTTGTGGCGGGATTCATAATATCCTGCTGTTAGTCTATAAATAAAGCCTTCAAAAATCATTACAAAAATGGAGTTTTTGCAACGGGCTGATACTGTTACTGACTCTCATGCAAGCGGCAGAGGTCTTTTCACTTCCAACCAAGAACAAGTGCTTCACAACGCAAAAAAATTAGATTGAATTTTGTGTAAAACATATTACTCTCTGGGCCAGATGGTACTTCAAGATTCCTCGTGACTATAAATCCCTAAACTCGTGAAATTAAAGTTATTGCTCCGAAGCGGGATTAAAACTTCACACTGCACCGGAAATGCAAACAAGGAAGGCCAAATTGCTCGTACATACTTGAATATACTTTATTTATTTATTTAGCTAATAAAGCAATGTGCCTCAAGAAACCAACCCTTCCGTCACAATCCTCATAAACTCAACGCCACCGTCATCCGTAATATCTACCCACTCCTCTGTTTGATCCTGTCCCTCTAATTCCTGGGACGCCGACAACAACACATCTCCATTCTCAAAACCATCATGCTCAAACTCATCAATATCCCATCCACCACCCTTGGATGCGGAAGGAATCACGAAAGCATTTGCGCCAAGAGATTTACGTCCCGAATCAGAATCGTTTTTCCGTTTCTTGTAGGAAGAGGAGAGTTGGGAGAGTGAGAATGAGGATGCAGTTATTTTTCGCGAGGATGTAGGATGATCGTCACTAAACGCGTTATCATTTGCACGCGGTGTATTAAGCTTGAATTTAGGTGGTTTTGGGACAGGGGACGCGTTTATTTGTGATTGAAGCGGAGAATCAGAACCAGTTGCATCAGATTTCAGCTTCGCGGCTGTCTTGAAAGGACTTGCTGGTTTTGAGAATCTATTTGGGGATTTTTGACTGATGATGAAAGCTGAAGATGTGACAGATGGAGTGAATCGTTTCTCCTTCTTGATTGTGGGGACGGGGAGGCCGAATGATTCGAGAAGTGATTTACTGAATACAGGAGTGTTGCTGATTGTCGATACTTTGAATGCAGATTGAGTTTGTGGGAAGTGTATTTTTTGGGTTGGTTGTGTTTGTGGTTGTTGAGGTTGGTCAAGCTCAGGTAACGGATCGACCGGTTGAGCAACAGCGTCTGAGTCATCAATTTCGGGTTCTTTTGTTATTTGATTGTCGTTGAATTCCTCAGTTGAGGGTGGCAGTGGCAGTGGAAGTGGGATCTTGTCCCTCTCGTCCTGATTCTGCATCGCCTTCAAATGGCGGCAAAGCGAGCGTGAACCATCTGATTTGAACATGTTTGAAGCGGCGGGGCAACTGCAGAAGAAGACCGAAGGAAGAAGAAGGATTGGGCCGTTGTTTGGCGAATTGGACACCTGCATCAATCATCAGTGACTGTCACTCGCTTTCTATTCACTCGATTGCCGTTACTTACCTGAACAAGCACTTTCTTGGTGCCCCTTTCACTGCCACTTGAGTACACTCTTCTTTTTCGCATTCACTGTTTGTTCTAGTTGTAAGAGGTCCGAAAATGTAGAACTTATATCTTTATTGACTCGTGAATGCTTTCAAGAAGCCTAAAACACTCTCTCGGTCAAACTGTGCTTCATCAAAGTCACCTGCTTGTTCTGCAATTTCACCACAAGCTTTCACTAACCCAATAAACTCATCAATTCGTCCCAGCAGCGCTCGAACATCTTTTCCACGAGCAACAATTTCTGATAAAGCATTCACGCTCAAGAACCAGAGTTCCTTCACGTCCTCCCAACTACTGGTTAAGCTTCGAGTATGATACAATGCCTGAACAGAACATGCGACGACCTCATTCCGTAAGCCCTCGGATAAGTCAACACAGTCGCGCACCACAAACAGCGCTAGGCAACACGCGTTCATTACATGAACAACCACATTCTCTGTCACCTTTACCCGCAAATCAGCCCCATCCTTCACAAGACACTCCAACAACCGGGTCGAAACATCCCGCACATTCCCACCCTCAACAAGTCTCCCCACACCAATCCCCGAAACAACAAGATTCAAAACACAACAAACACCAACCCTCCTCTCTTCGCCACTCCCATACAAAACCCACCCCGCCACCAAATCCCCACCTCCACACTCCAAAACCGTTCCACACATTCATCCCCGGCCCCCGTCACATTCATAAACACACCCCCAAGATCCTCACACCCATTCCCACTTTTCGCACAATGCACAAGAACACCCAACCCGGCTTTCACCTCTGCAATCGAACTGGCCTCTGTATCTTCCGCAAGCCAAACCCCCAACCCCTCCACTGCAGCCCTCACAACGCCCCCACCACCTTCTTTGTCTTCTCCAAACACACCACTCGACCCAGCCTCCCTCCAACCCTCATACAAATCAACAAGATGCGCGAGAACAGCGACAAACGTCTCTGCAAGCGCATGATGGACGGAAATCAAGAGGTCGCTTGGGAAATCGAGGGACTCAGTTTGAACGATTGCTGTCAATGCGTCTGTGATGAATGTGATGTGGGATACAGTGACAGAATTCGATGGATTATTCGTGTCAAGAAGGACACGGAGGTCCGTGCATGTTAAATGGATGAGGAGGGTTGCGCGTTTGTAGTCTTCTGGTTGGGTGACAGTTGAAAGAGGAATGTCGGCCGAGGACATGGAATGCTGTTGATGCAAGCATTAAAAGAGAAGTTTGGGTTGTTTGGGGGAGTTTGTTTTGGAGGAGGTGACAGATTGTTTCGAGTAGGTGTGGAAGTGGAGGTGGGGATGGAATCATGTGGAGGAGAGGGATGATGAGAGGTGGTATTTCGGCCTTGAGAGGCATTTCTATTGTTTCAAAGAGGGAGACGAGGCTTGTGAGAAGGTGGATGAGCGATTCTTCTATCTTGGTTGATGGGATGGTCGATGAATTCAAAATAACATCGATTGAAGATATAAGATGGTTGATGAGAGTAATTGGTTCGTTTGGCGTGAATGGTATAGCTGGGTCATCAGGCTTCCTTCGCTTTTGGCAAGTCTCGGCCTTTGTGATTGAAGCGACTATTGAGGCAAGAACTTGATTTTCGATCAGGGAAACAACTCCTCGCTCGTTACTCAGGAGTTGTGTGAATATGTCCATGATTTGGAAGCAGACTTCGGGATCAGAGCTATTGGGAGACAATTCGTCAGCTTTCCTGTCACAACAGATTGTCAGAAGTGTCACCTCTCGTTCAGAATGCGAGCCAAAGATTGAGTGTGAATACAGAGAGCCGCCCAGACATTGTCGAGTTGTTGTTGTTGTTCGGCATCGAGAGCCGCCAGCAGCCAACACAGCATCTCGCCAGGGACAGCGCCAGACCCACCAGGCCATCCGTCTGAAGCATCCGCCTGACAAACACGGCATTTCTTCCAAAGACAGTTTCAAAGAGAGTTGCGAGAACACGCGACAACTGGAACTGGAACTGGAACTGCGCATTGTTCGAATCAGACAAGGACGAGAGTGTCCGAACAACGACCCGGTTCGCAACTGTCAATGCCGCGACTCGTTCTTCGGCGCTGCTTCTTTTGCGCCGGAGAACTGTTTCGCAGTTGATCAGAAGTGTGTGTTGTTGTTGGTGTTGGTGTTGGTGTTGCTGCTTTTCATCCATCTTTCCTTCAGAGAAACCTTATCCAAAAACCAACACTTCCCAAACCAACAATGTCTGCACCGACCCGCACAGAGGCCCTCTCTCTTTACCGCAACCTCCTCCGATCCGCCCGCCTCTTTTCAAACTACAACTTCAGAAACTATGTCGTCCGCAGGTCCACTGACGCTTTCAGACATTTCAAATCAGAGACTGATGCTTCGATCCTGGCTGCTGCGTTTCAGAAGGGTCTGGCTGAGCTTGGAGTGGCAAAGAGACAGGGTACTATCGATGGAATGTATCAGTCGGAGCGATTGGTGGTGGAACCAGTGACTGCGAAGGCTTCAAAGGGATTCGGGTACTCGGTCTACAGAAACAAGTAGAAATACTCTTTCTCTACTGGTTGGAGTGCTGGGGTGCCTGTATTTGGATGTTGGGAGTTGCCACGATATCTAATAAAACTGGATTGCATAATGTATTCAGTGTAGCATCTGAATGGATTTAAGTTACAGCTGATTCACTTTGGTATCAGACGACTGTCAGCCAAGTTAGTGTGGGACATCTGTTCCTGACGTCATTAATGATTCCAAATCATCTTATTTAAATATCCAACCACGAAACATCAAAGAGCTAGCGGAATGACTGCTCAAAACAATATATTCGCAAAACCCCATACTCCAAGAAATAATAATCATTACAGCACAAAGTCCCATCATCAATCCCGTCTGCGATCATCTCGTTCATCCCGTCTTCTGTATACATCCCCAGCACCACGATACGAACCTTCAGCACGACCCCCAGCACCGACTCCACTTCCACCACGGTATCCACCAAGTGGACTACGACTTCTACCACCACGACGACGATCATCTCTGTCCCTGTCTCTTGGGCTTCGACTCCTCTCGCGTCTTCCACTTGAACCTCCACGGTATCGATCATCACGTCTTGGTGGAACGACACCGCGGTCGTATACAAAGGGTGGAGGGTAGTAAGCTGGAAAACCTGGTGGCAAAGCAGGTGGCCCACCGACAGCACCTGGGAGAGGTGCTGGTTTTCTGGGATCATAATGGATGGCGGGTGGGGTAAACACTGGTGGTGTGATTTCGCCGTCTTTTCCAGGCTTGCCACTAGTCATAGGTGGGTAACCGTATGGTGGGGCGTATGGGTAGTATGCATATGGGTATGGAGGTGGGACAAAACCAGGGTAGTGGGCAGCAGGTGGTGGGTATCTTGAGCTGCTACTGCTGCCGCCACGTGGAGAGCGGTCTCTTTCAACTCTTTTCACCATGTGACTGCATTCATTGATTAGAACTCAGATGAATTGAGATGAAATGAACTCACGGCTTTCCATCGGATCTCTTGGTCGACTTTGTGTAATCGACACGCATTTGACGCTCATTATAAACAGTTCCGTTCATGGCCGCAATCGCTTTGGTGGCGCTTTCAACATTATCATATTGGATAAACCCATATCCTCTCGACTTTCCAGTCTGCGAATAAAACCGTCAACAAAAAGGTAAAAAACAATTTTACCCAAAACCTACAATCTTATCGGTGAGAATCACAACACTTTCCAATCTTCCAAACGGACGGAAAAGAGTTTCCAAGTCTCGTTCACGCGTCAGAATGCTCAACCCAAAGACACCAAGCGTCGAAGAAGGAACAGGCGGTTCCAAGTCATCGTCTGCCTTTCTTGATTCTCGTCTTCTGTCTTGTGGAGACCGACCACGATCACGGCCATCGTCATCGCGTCTTCTGTCATCACGAGATTGGCGATCGTCAACATCATTATCGCGCCGACGGCGTGGAGATCGAGAGGCATCACGGATGCTATAGTCAAAAGAGCATTAGAGAAAAAGAAAGAGGGGAGGTTTGGAGGAGAGATTATATGAAACCAAACATTGGGACCATCTTCAGCCAATAAACACAGAAAATGGGTTCCATACAGAGGAATGGATTTCACAAAAAAATTGATGTAGCATCTGTTTTTCTTCAACCAAACGTCATGGGTCGGACGATAGTTGTACACACATCATGCGTCGAAGGAAGGAAGTCACATCAATCAAGTTGTGCGTGGGTACATACCGATGGTCTAGAAGATCGTGTTGCTTGTCATGAGGTCTGTACAAATGAACACGGGTGAGTTTGACAGCAATAGAAAGGCAGGGGGGTAAGATGGGAAAAGTGGAAGAAAATATAAGAATACGTCTTCAGGACCATCCCCAGCCAATAAACGTCAGGAAATGGGATCCATACAGAGAAACGACATTCTTCAAATTATTGCACATGTTATTTCTTCAACCGAGAGTCACGGGAAAACAAAGACTATTGTTGTACACACATCGTGCGAGAAATTGAAAGGAAGAGGAGGAGGAGACAAGAGAAAGGGAGAGGGCATTACCTATGACGCTCATGCATCTCAATGTCTTCACGAAGGTGATGGTCAACTCGGATATCCCGTTCGCCATCCTCAACGCCGGCATAGTCTCGTTTAGGAGAAACGCGGCGACGATCGTTGTGGTAGTCGTCGTCGTTGCGGTATGATTGTGGTGGAAGTGGGGCTGGAGAGACTGAGCGGCGACGGTGGATTGTAACAAGTAAGGGTTGCTTCCCCTTTCCAGGTTTCAATCCTCGCTACCATCCTACAACACTCGCTCATAGGTCTACGCTTACTTGCCAAAAAGCACGGTACGAATCAGTACCCTGGTCCCTCCTCCGTGGCTCCAATGATTCCAGGTACTGTCTGAAAGACCCAAGGTCTTCGCTCGCTAAGACACTAATCCCAGGCTGAAGTAAATAAAGAACAATAAAAGAAATAATACATCGCTACGCTCTACCACTCCCTTCTAATGTTCCAGTAGTCCGTTACCGTTACATCATCCACTTCGCTCATCCGCTTGTTACTCCCGAGGCAAGATCCGTTACCCCCGAGAGACCCGACTTCGCTAACATTCCTGAACGCCTCGGTGCGCCACTATAGCCCTTATGTCCATAGTGTGGAGTCTACGCTGATAGTTCCAGTCGCCGCTGGCTTTCCACCGCTTCCTCTGTGCAACAGATCCATGGGTCAGCGTTCAAGCCTACAACCCATGGCAAGGCACGTGCTCCGTGGCCGGAGGAACCTGGGGTGCTCCACACACGCTAGCCCCAGCCCCCGCCATGCACACGTACCCCACACATCCAGCCTACTCGTTCAGTCCAGAGGTAGCCCACTCCTCTCTTCGATTCGTCCCCTGCTACCTCCTTTGGTTCGCTAACCTGTAGTTCGCTAATCCGGCATCGGACTCCCTAACTCGGCCTTTCCCTTCGGTCGAGGTGACTTGTGTCTCGCTGATCCAGAGTACTCGCTCCGGCGCGTCTACCGTGAAACCGGCCTATGGTGGCGTCTCCCTAAGAGCGGCCACGCCCGTCTGTTACACGTCGACGCCGTCGCTCGCTCGAGGTCCGTCTCGCTCTGGGCGACCTTGATCGACTCGCTCGCCTTTCAATTCGCAACAACTTTTTATTCCAATAATAGACACTGTTCTAATCTAAAGTCCCCAACTAAAATTCCAAAAATAGATAAAGAAAACGTGTCGAGTCCAAGTCCGAACCAAACCCCAGAACGTGCGCCTGCACACGTTACAGGATGTTTTCCTCGTCGTTAGGGTGGATGCTTGTGCGAGGGTCCTTTTTGGGGTGTTGAAAGTGAGAGTGTAAGGGTGTGTAGGGTTATAGACGCTGCGTGAATATGGGTAGATGAATGGATGGTAGATGGTGGTAATGATATTATTTATATGTAGTTTTGGGAGTGCTAGATGTAATAACGTGAGATGTTGCTGAGTAGACTTCGAGTAACTCCAGGTAAGCTCCGATGCAAGATTACTTCCTCGGTATTGGTGACAGCTCCATGGCATTGTGAAGACGACTGCGGATTGTGGCTGACGTGTGGCTTAAGCTGCAGCTATTCAATTACCAGTGCATATCCACTTCCGCGCGGGGACATATCCACGTCTTCGAGTTCCACAAGTTGCGAAGCCATCAAAGTCTTTGTTGGATGTTTTTGGTAGAGGGCTCTTGAGAATGGTGTGGAAAAAATGAAAAGGTGGAGCAGAAAAGACGCGATTCTGAAACGTCGAGCTTTGGTGCGTTATAATCCTCTTTCACTCTCAGTCATTATACGTTCACATCTTTACAGATAACGATCGAAGTCTCGATCATCCAAATTACAAATGAATCAAGTTGCCGTGTTGCTTTGTGGTTGATCTAAAACACACACATCCGTCTTATACAATATTTTGATGGCTTTCTTATTATCAGTGAGGAGTTACTGTGCGACGGTCGTGCAGACACAGCAACTTCTGCTAAGTCTCCTGTGATGGGTGGTGATCATTCGTGGTCAAAACCCATCTCTCCACGGCAAGGAATCTTCTCGGGGCTGATGGTTTCAACCCGAAGTAAGATCTTTCTGGGGGTCTCAAAAAAGGTCGGCCTCCTCACTAGTCGCGTTTTTCTTCTTGTTCAAAGGGTTTTGGTTTCTGCCGGCCTTGTTTTTATACTCCCAACTGTATACCTCATGCATCTTACTATTCATTATCAATCTTGTATTAGTTTATGTATCTGGTTCTTTGTGGAAGTGCCCATATAAGTTTGAACTCTGCACATCCATTTTTCTTCTGTTGTCAACGACGTGTTGCCAATATAGTTTGGGCACCGACTGTTTGATTCTTTTTGATAAAAGGAATAAAGATCTGTGCAGGAATCCTAATTTTTACTGTTTGCAAGATCACATCAAAACACATCCAAAGCTGATGTGAATGTTAACTGGTGGAACCTCATCAACCACTTCCTCGATAAACTTATCAGCAATTACGGTCAAGTAATCCATATGCTTTTCAACACATTCAGTTGCATCAAACTCGTCGTTCGAGGGTACAACATCATTCAACAACGATCTAGGATTCGCCCAGTCCGATTGAATGGAATAGAACCCCTCCATCTCACATAACAATTGAGATTCAAATGATCCAGCATTATAATCGTCTCGGGTTTGTCCAAAAATACTTGCAATCTGTGAGAGTCGTTCATTCACTGTGTTCACCCAATCAATAAGGTCTTCAGGATCGTGTGTGAATCCAGTAGTGAAATCCAATCCTATCGACTCATAGAACTTTTCTTGAATTGTTCCGTAATAGTAGTAGTAATGCGATATATACTCTTGATTGAAGTAGCGGGAACAGGCGTCCCATAATTTCCCTTCATTATAATTGGCAGGCAAAGCTGTCAAGAGAGCTTGTATATTTCTTCGGCTACGCCAAGTATCATGAAAGTCAGGGTCGGGATCCTGACCAGTGTGCATATCTGAAACGCGTCGAATAGCCACCAGCATCTGCTTTACAACGCAAATAGCTGTTGGATTCAAATCAGACAGTAGTGGCCATTCCGGTGACTGTTGAAGATGGAAAATAAGGTCCTCTAACTCGCCATTGAATTTGTCAGGCTCATTCAAAAGAAGGTCCGGATTGCATTTTTCGATGATATGGCGATAAACAGACGCAACTCGAGAGTTAATAGTATTGTCCCATTCTCTCCAAGAAGCTTTTATCACCTCCTCATCCCATGCGTCTTTCGTGTAGTCAAAGGCATCTACGTTCCGATTGTACCACTCCATTCCACCAAGACGATTTATCTGAATAGTAGGATAATCTTCAATGTTGATACGGAATCGCGGAAAGACAGCATCGAATCTTGACTCAAGAACTTTCGATTTGACATAATTTTCCAAATTGCCTTCTTCGTATTCTCTGTGGCGGTAGAGATATTGAAGAGAAGCTCTATACTTTCTCGACTCAAGAAATTCGTTAATGATGGCATCCAAGTGCGGCAGTCGCGATACAAGCTCCACCCGAGATGCTTCAAATTTCTCGTATGGCCGATGGAGCACACGCCTAGCTTCTTCCAAATACGGAGTTGTGTCAAAGTCGGGAAAAGCCTGGTTCCAATGATAGTTGTTCAACTGTTCGGTAATTGTGGTGAAGAATCTTCTGATAAAAGCGCGTTCACCGCGCGAAGTTGCGCTATGAAGTGAGTCATCATTGGAAAACCTTTCCATGTTCATATAGTTGCTCCAAATCTCTGGGATTCCCTCCATAGCAGCTACGTGGAGACGGAGGTACCACTCCCTCTTGCATTGCTTAATGCGGACAGCCTTGATTTGAGGTCCCAGCGAGTGAGTGATATTCGCAAAAATATGGTTGGTCAGTGGAACAGCGGGTTTCCACGTCTTTTCGAAGTCTTCGCATTGTTGCAGAATATCTATCGAAATTGGAGGGTTCATGGCTGCAAATCTACAATGAGAGCTTTGAATTAGAAACAAGTAAACCAGGCAGTCAAACTATACCTGCTTATAATATCTATTCTTCTCTGCCTTTGAATCGCGCAAAGCTGCAAGCGACGCTCATACTCAGAAGAGTTTTCAAACTTCACCATTCTTTGCACCCAAAGGGGAAACTCCTCGTCGGCAACAGGATCCGGCAAGTTAACCAATCGCTTACATTTTGAGCAAACCCGTTTGAGGATTCTCCAGTTGACAAGTTTGGTCTTCGCTGGGCAGTTGACACAACCCACCTGTCAAGCAAAGCATTAGATGGCAAGGTTCAAAACGGTTCTTACTCTGGAAAGCAGGATAAGGACTTGTTTATGTGTGATGATTCCTGCAGCTGATTCAGGGAGAGCCGGCAGTGCAGCCAGTTGGAAATGGATGGTCCAGATGCTTCGGCTCGGGTCAGAAACACAGAACCAGTCGAATTCAAAGAGAGCATCTCACCGGGAATCAGCTCTAGTCAAGGATGCAAGGCGTCTGTTGACACAGCCCAAATTCAGGACATCAACTGGTTTGAGATATCCAAACACTTCTTCAACCAGCTCCGTCGGAAGCCCACAGAAACTAAGAGATTCAGTAGCAGGTAGACCTTCTGATGAAGACGATGTGGTAAGGCGCTTCCTTGCACGAGGCATTGCAATGTTCGGCGTCAAAAGGACTTTTTTAATATTATAAAACGATGGTATCAACTAAGCTATGCAATTATATTAGTAGAAATTGGATCTTAAGCATGAAGCACAGAAAGTGAAGGGTGCAAAAGGCTAAAGCAAGCAAAACGATCCTTGCCAAAGTCAGAACTTTGATTTATCCGCCTTTATTGAAGGGATCCAAGATCAAGTTACGGATATCTTTCCCGTAAGCCGCACCTCTTCTATCCTTTTCTTTTCCCACAAGTCAATGGCGGTAACGGCGACAGCGTCAACGTTTACAAAATCTTCAATCTAATGAATAATTAGTGAACTTCTCTTTCGAAATCATGTGGACAAATTGCGTTTACGCTCTTCTGGTAACGCGTCGCAAAATTCCTGACATCCCTCATTATGTTTAACACACACTCACTTGAAGGCAGTATGTAGCAAACTCTTGCGCATTTTTCATGCCTTCAATCTTTCGTTTGCTGGCCAATAGTAACGATAGACCCAAGTAATCAAGTAAGTCCCATGAACCAGCTATGACAGCATCCCAAATTCCTTCGAGGCAGTGAGCAGGAAGAACGAGGGAAAAGAAACTGGAATACCATCTAATTTTACAAGGGAATGGATGAAACTGTCAGAAAATGATTACGGTCAAGAATACATCACGCACATTGGTGCCAGAGAGTCCAATGATACATTGATCGATAATAATCTATCCAAGAGGGAAGGGCTGTGTATTTTGAGCAATGATTCCAGTGCTGCACATTGCTCGTAGTGCCGTTTCTGAGTTCGAAATTTCAATGAGGTGTCCAACTGCTGAAAATACACATACATTGACCGAGTCCGCGGACATTGAAACATTCAATTGCTTGACAAAGGCACGAAAGATAAAGTATGCATCATCGTCGTAACCATCGCAAACTTCCAGAATACAGTCAGCAATGGCATAGAGGTGGGGAGTTCGAGTGTACTACGTGAGATTACTCTTCTAAGTTCTGATCGATTACTCTGAACAAACACACACGCACATTCTTTGTTCTGAGCACGCCCTTCGCATCTTGCACGATCAACATTCTGCACATTTCGTCTGGCGTCAGAGCGTCTTCAGCTTCGCCAGTGAACAAAGGGCGCAGCAACACACGCGCGGCCCGTCGCAGCGCCGCAGCCTCGTCCCTTTTATGCTCCACTTCAAAGGCCCAGTCGGACTGCCGCGCCGGAGCAAGCCCAAGAACGGACCGCCAAACGTGTCGCCGGAACATTCGCGGGATTCGCACCGACACACAGAGCGCCCGGAGTTGCGATGAAGAAATTGGTGATGTGCTGAAGATTGTGTTGAGCGCGGACTTGGCATCGACTGTCTGCACTCCGAGTGTTGAGTAGTAGGCAAGGCGGAAGTCTTTGGTCGCCATCCTTTACTGTACTCTTGCTTTTCGAGAAAATTAATGTCTACAATCATAAGAGACAAAAGAAGAGTAAGAATTCTATATTTGGAACGGAGAAGTCAAAGCTGCCATTTTTAGAACCAGTTCTTCGCTATTTCCAGAAGCTTGCTTCCATTTCTGTCGCTTCCAAACTAATCTTACTTGAAAACTCGAATGTCACAATATTCTGCACCATACGCAAAACGAGGATTTAAGGATGACGCATCATGGCGTTCAGTGCCAAGTCCTCGACCAGCTCACCTGAGTATTCCATCCCCCGAACAAAACAAGCCAACACAGTCACATCTTCGTTCGCCAGTCTCCCCAAACAAAAATTCTGTTGCATTATCGAATGAAACATTGATGGGAAGCTCCGGCTCCGGCAGCAGCATATCGTCTCCAACCAAGAAAACGAAATACAGAAGCTCGTTCTCAACTCGCAAAAACATGCATCAAGCAAGACAATTACAACAAATGAAGTATAAAGAGCAGAAAATGTTGTCTTTGGGTATGACCCAAAAGACTGGTGGATTCAAGTCTGCCGCCGAATCACAGTGGGCCGAAAAGAAGAAGATCAAAGATGAATTGAACAAAAGATTGAAAGCTAGGCTGGGTATTTGTGCGGAAATACATCCGAACGACCGTGAGGCACATATTGAAGGGGATGATTTTGAAGATGAAGAAGATGAGGAGCCATTCTATGAAACTGAGGACCAACATTACGTGAACCAATCCGGAACACAACAAATGCCTGTTCACCAGCGCGAAAACAATCCAATGTTCCCTGACCAGACCTCTTTCAACAATTTCAACAACCATGAATATGCTCCATCACTTCAACACGAACAGCAATACTCGAACAATACACAACTTCCACCTATGATATGCGAACAGCCACCGACGCCACCAGGACATGGTCTACCTCTATCATACCGTGAATCTTTCCAGGACCCTCAACAATTTACAAATCAAACAACGCATATGCAGCAACAATATTACCAGCAACCACACTATAGCTACCACCATTCCAGCTCCTCGAATCCTCAACACCAAACATTCTTTTCTCCTCGTCCAGCATCCCCACAACCACACTACGTTTACCCAAGCCATCACCCTCACTCATCCCCTTACCCGCATCACACAGTCGTAGTCTATCAATATGGTCCACCCCGCCATTCCTCACAGACATGCCATCAGCTGCAGTGTACCATACATATAACACCATCGAACAACAGCATCTACTTCCAATTCCAGGACCCCACCAAAATTCTTCATCAAATCTTCGTTCCGGAACACTAAGCTCTACTTTGGTACGTTCGCCTTCACCGGCATCGTGGCTTGGTCCATCGACAGCGATGACTGGATCTCCCGCAATCAGCACGTTATCCAGCGGTGGATTGAGGGCGAACGGAGATATAAAAATTATCTCGAGGAGTAGTAGTTGTATTTCGATCGGAGCATTGGTAGACCCTGTTGTGGATGGTGTTAGCGGGGAAGGAGTAGGTGAAGGGGTATTTGGTTTTGGGGCTCTTTAAAAAGCGCAATAAAGATAAAAAGCAGTACTTATTTACGTTTTTCACTTTGTTATCATTTATTGCTTCCGAGTAGTATGTTGTACAATGCAAAACTGTCATAGAATTAATAGGAAGGGGACATCACGGCCCATCCAAAATCGCACTCGTCCCCCAATCTGACGCACAAACTCCTCTTCCTCCGAAGAATCAGTCTCGTCCAATCCAGAATAATAAGTATTCCCTCCAAGTGCGACTTTTCTTCCACCCACGTCTCCACGAACCCCTCCCTTTCCTCCCCCGTTTTTTGCACCTCGCTGATGCGCTGCGGCGGCCGCAGCCGCTGCTTCCTGCTCCACAAGTAGCTCCGCCATTACTGAGAGGTATTCACTGTTATGCCACTGAAACTTTTGGTGTTTGATTTTTTTGATCCAGTCTTCATTGATTTCAGAAATGATGTCAAGGCATGTGTCGCAGAGTTTTCGGATCGCGTGGTTTCGGTCGTAGAGGAGGTCGATTAGGTAAGAGACGACTTGGGTTTTCGAGATTAGGATCTGGCGCGTAGAGTCGTAGAGGAGGAAGTGGTAGATGCAGTAGATTATTTGGAGGACTATTTCGTCGTCTTCTTCTTTGACTATAAATTTGAAAGAGTTTCAGTATGTTTCGCTATTGAACTAAATATAAACCCATTGCAACTTAACTGATCATTAGGTCCATCAGGAGTTGAATAGTTTCAGTCTTGGCAACCATTGGAGCAATATTTTCGTCATGAAGCATCGTTCCCAAAAGAATTATAGCTTCCAAGGTGATGTCATCATTCTCCATTAATCCTTCCCAATTACGCCCTTCTTCTTCATCGTCCTCATCTCTGTCCCGATCTCCACGCTTAGATCGCTTCTTTTCATGCTTCGATCGCTGCTCAGATGCAGCAGCGACAGCGCTTGCAAGTTTCTTTTGCACCAAATCCACAAGTCCATAAGCTTGTGCCAGTTTCGCAAAGTCAAAATCAGGAATCGTGAGGTTGCCAACAATTCCCATCACTTCGACGAAAACGTCAGGATTGGATACGTTTTTGAGGAGGAGGATCATGAGTTCGTCAATATAATCCTGGAACGCAAGTTGAGACTAGTTAAGAAAATAATAATCAGTAGTTACCAAAAACATGAACTTGATATCCCCCTCATGCATAGAAATATTCCGTAACATCTTGAGAATCAAGACGTCTTTCGTTTTC
The DNA here is from genome assembly GCA_002104985.1 of Rhizoclosmatium globosum. Classification (NCBI taxonomy): domain Eukaryota; kingdom Fungi; phylum Chytridiomycota; class Chytridiomycetes; order Chytridiales; family Chytriomycetaceae; genus Rhizoclosmatium; species Rhizoclosmatium globosum. The sequence continues at coordinate 55,487 of MCGO01000167.1, read as the reverse complement.
AAGACTCTCCGAACCAAAAACTTAAGTCCGCTGTCATCAACCATCACTTCCGCGTTTCGCCGACTTGTCGCCAAGTTGATAGCGACAGCCATTAGCTCTGTGTTAACTTTCTCCCCTTTGTATTCCAGCACCATTTTGAGGACGAGAGGGACGACACCATCAACTGTCATGAGATCGCGATTCGCATCATCAATACTGAGTTGATATAGAAGCTGAAGTGTGAGTATAACGTGTGTTTTGGAGGATAGGAGGTCTACGATTTTCGAGAGGCATCCATTTCGTATCATTGTGGTTCGGAAAGCTTTATCGTGGGATAGGTTGAGGAGGAGCTTCAGAGCTAAACCCTGGACAGGTGCGTTTTCTATGCAGAGAATCTTCTCTAGCTTTGTGAACGTTGAATCAGACTGTTGGGAATACGTCAATTAATGAATCAAATTGCGAAGAAAGCCCACCTGAACTAACTCGTCCTTATTCTCCTTAAAAATTGATAGTTTTTTGAGGAAAGTCATTGTCAAGACTAGTAATTCGGGTGTTTCGCGATCCAGGATAGTCATTAAATATCTCACTATATCCCTTCGCACCATCTTGACTTCAATACTCAAGTCCTCCGCAAGATTTAGAAGCAAGTGGAAGCAAACAAATAGGAGCTGATCCTGTTTCCGAATCATAGCTTGAAACTTTCGATGCTCTTTTTCCAGATCCCTATTCAACGCTTCATTATTTGGAGACTGTATACACTTTGTTTCTAGCTTCTGGAGGTCTGTAGACCACAAATTGAATCTGTTCAGCTCTTGATCCGTGATTCGGAGACACATATCGCCGACCTTGTTAGCTGTAATGAACGGATGGTATTGCGGAAAGTTGGAGAAACAAAAGAAGATATATATGATATTCGTAACAAGCTCCATTGATTTCTTGTTGTCTTCTCGAAGTACACGAGATATTGCCGATATAAGCGATTCTAAAGTCGATAGGCATCAGTCAACACCTTCGAACATCATCACATACCATTATCCATCAAAATATCTAAATTTTGAGGATTTTTGGCCAAGGACAGAATATTTCGAGTTGAAGCTATTTTATCGGGCATGTCTTCATAAAGACCTTCAATATACTGCTCAATCATATCAAGAGACGCGTTTTCTTCCTGTTTTAAATGTTCAACGTAAATTGAAGGATAAATACACCACCTTTCCAGAGGATATTCGATTTCTGGTGTATGATTCCAACATATTCGACGCGTTCATAGCCATAGCACCAACTTCATCATCATTCCTGCTTTTTGCCCTCACGTCAGGAATAGATCCACCTCGCGATTGTAGTTGGATCAAACTCGATTCCAAATCCCTCATTTTTATGGCCGGAATCAGTTTCGGGTACTTTTCAATAATCTCACGTGCGATCGCTGTTATATCAGAATCTTCGGATACTCGTACTTTGATGCTGATAAAAGGTTGGTTTGCGTGGGTTAGATCTAAGTCTTGGGTTCAAGTTTGACGAAATACCTCTTCTGCATCGCCTTCCTTTCACCGGGAGTCTGTTTCCCATTATCGCTCACAGATATTAGCTGCAGATAGTAGTTAACAACGATTGCACTCTCGTTTGGATGGACTTCTGTTGAGACGAAAGTGATCTTCCTGCAGCACTTGAGGTTAGGGCACAATGAAGCGACAAAGTCAGGAACCTTTTAGCCGATTCTTCAGCCATTTCAGATCAAGTTGATTATATGAGGCTCAATTGTGGTACAGTGGTCGATCGTTGTGGCTGGTTTCGCCAGAAGTTTTGGATGATCAGGGGCTAACGTCAAAGGAAGGGAAGAGGCGCTCCAACTATAAGATTGATGTACTAAGGGTTTCCCGTTATATCGGACTTAAGAATGTGTGGGGAGGTTGATGGCAGTCTTGACTTGGAATTGTCACCAAGCAAATCCGCATACATCGAGCAAACCCATCAAGGGCAGTATGATGCCCAAGAGCACAAACTGCAGTCTCAAATTTTTAATAAACGTACTTTAGCAAAGTAAAAGTGATATCCCATTGTACTGGCTGAATGCAGTTCATTTTACCAATGCAACCAACCACAAGTCAACATAAATCAAAAAATATTACCGGCGAACCGGCATCCACTCAAGATATGCGTGTCATCCTTACACAGGGAGCCATGCTAATCTTCTCTGTATCGTTCCAATTTTCATATGTGTCACACAGCAAGGCCGAAGCCAAGTGTGGACATCTACCTTCAATGCCTGTCCCGCTTATCAGACTCTTTTTCTTGATGTGTAAAAATGATTTTGGGATTGCTTTGTGCGCAGTCCGTGTAACTGCGCAACCAGAGACCAACCAAACGTAAAACAGGGTACTTTATTTGATAACAAGACGAATAAATAGATGTGACAGTAAAACATTCACTGGGCACAATTCTCGGCGATAATTCCCTTGATTGCAATCATATGTTCATTTGAAAGTTCAGTCACCCTAATATCAAAATGCGTGATATACTGACAAGAGAGTTTAAGTGTGAAGGATACAAAAGCAAAAAGGCTTACCTTGTTTTGACTGACAGCTTCGAACAACATCTTTCCAGCTAAATCCTGCTCCTTCTCTGGTCGAGCACCAGCCTGAGGCTTCCCGCCAGGCAACACGGATCCACCAGGAGTTTTGGGCGTTCCATCTCCAAGTTTGTTGCAACTGAAATCCAGATACTTCAAGTTCTTCCCTCCCTTCTTTAACAGAACACACAACGCTTGTACGGTTTCCATTCCGAGCGCGTTACTCGCCATATCCAAAGAGCAAAGGTTAGAAGGAACGAAAGGCGATGGGACTTTTTTGATGACAGGAAGCTCGCCTTCAATAATCGGCATTGGTGCAGGTGGTGGAGGTGGTTTGTAGTTTGGCGACAGAGCGACAGTCTTTGAGAGGCACATGCAAAAGTCAGCACCTCCCGCATCTCCAAGACGATTCATTCTGAGGTTGAGGTGGATTAAAGTCGAGTTGATCTGTAGCGCCTTTCCAATTGAATGTGCCCCCTCTTGCTTAATCTGATTATTCGATATGTCCAAGTGCGTGAGGAGACATGTCGGTGACGCAAGAACTTTTGCGATTCCTCTAGCGCCTGAGTCTCCAATTTTGTTGTGGGACAAATCTGAACCGTTTTAGTACAAAGATCAATATCTAAAAATACACATACCAAGCTTCTTGATAGTCTTATTGTCCAGTAAAGCAGATGAGATTAAACGAGCTCGATCATCGTCGATTCCAGATGCTTGAATAACAAGCGTTTCCAAACTGGAAGTCAGTTTGATCGCATTACACAAATTCAGGCAATCATTTAGAGTCATTCCAAAGAGCTTCCAGGAGAAATTGATACCACAATCTCGTACACCGTAGTAAATCTTCAAGTCTCGCAGATACACCAGTTCACCGACAAGTAATGTCAAATCCATGTGGTCCGACGGTGGGTCTGTGGACTTGACAACTTCTCCTTCTAATGGTTCAGTTGGCTTTAATTGACGAATATCGAGTCTCCTGAGAAATGGAGCTGCAAATCGTAGTTCTCGCTGAAGCTCTAAATTACGGATTTAGACCCAAGGAGTCAAAAACCAAAACATATACCTGCAATCTCCTCCAATCCTCCAATCTTTTTTGGAGACATGGCTTCAACCAGGTTTTGGATGTGCAACTCGAAAAACAGAGTCTTCCATCGACCAGCGTCCACTGCATTCGGTTTGATGTATTTTTCTCCTTTTGACGACGGCTTTTCACCCGAACTGGTTGGGTTGATTGTACTCTGTCGAATTGCATTTTGATCCAAGCCACTGAGTTGTCTACTCAACGACCCGATCCCCAAGCTATCGGCAGTAGCAGCAGGAGCTATATTAGGTGCGGCTGAGGTTTCAGGAGCCGAGGCGGCGCCGAAACCCATCCAGATATCTTCTAAGCTTTTAACGGGATATTCAGCCAACCCAATCTTTGGAATATCATTTTGGACTGGAGCTCCTTTCGTAGGTCCAACCAAAGGTGCAATACCCATCAAACCACCACCAAATCCTCCGATTCCATTTCCGATCGCGCGATTCACGCTTGCGTTGCTGGGATCGCAGTTTTTAAAGTGTGCAGTTGCTCTCCGCTTCCAGTAAGACTCGTCCGGAATCAAATTCGCAGCTATGGCTAACGGAAGATTGACGGAGATAGAGCTTAAAACGCGTTCACGGTGTTTGGTTGGGATTCCGTTCAAAAACTTGTGACATTCTGTTCCATACCATTCAGTACTTCATCCGAAACTCAAACATGACAATGGCTACATACTTTCAAAGTTAGTCACGATAACTCGAAGACAGAGCTCGGATAGTTTTTCCACAAGAGCGAGGTTCCAGTCTTTATCTTCAGCGATACAACGTCTCTGTGCCATCCTGCGTTCCTTGGCGTTCATACCCGCAAACATATCAAGTGGATCCCCAGCATCAGCTACTAATGGAGATTTAGAACCGCCTTGACCCTGATTGAGGGAGAGAGCTGACATTTGAAGATTTTGTGAAGATCCCATTGCGGACGTCCCATTGTGCATAGGTGACAATCCTCCACGGCCTATTGATGGAGCTGGAGAGTGGCCATCTGCACTGCTGACTTCGATATTGATTGCGGGTGGTGCGAGGTCAGTCATAGTGTCGTCCAGAAAATTGAAGTGACAATTCTGATTTTCGTGGGGTATAACAACATACACGTTTATTGATCCTTAAACTTATTAAATGCAACGAACAACAGATCCGTTATCGTAACATGATGTTCCATATTGGCATTGTTGGGCTGGAATCCAGTTCAAGCCCTGTCCAGACTGTCCACAAACGAGGATAGTCTTTGCATCACCAGCACAAGTCCAAGAATCTTTGATGCATTCGTTGGATAGAAGTCTGTTACCTGTGTTGGCTGCGACTCCGTTGGAAGGTCCGTTTGGTCCGTTAGATGGACCGTTAGATGGACCGTTAGATGGACCGTTAGATGGACCGTTAGATGGACCGTTAGATGGACCATTTGACGGACCATTTGACGGACCGTTAGATGGACCGTTAGATGGACCGTTAGATGGACCATTTGACGGACCATTTGACGGACCATTTGACGGACCGTTGGATGGTCCACTTGATGGTCCACTTGATGGTCCGTTGGATGGAGAACCACCAACAAGCCCATTGGTGGCACAAAAGTTTTGTGGACGACAAGTAGACTTTCCAGAAGGAGTATCAGCTGGAGCCACACAACAAACCCAGCTAGAAGATGCACATGTGTCGCCCTTTTGGCAAGTCTGCCAGTCAGAAACAACCTTGGGTCCTTGAGTGTTGGGTCCACTTGTACCAGCTACGCAGAATCCTGGAGGACGGCAAGTATACTTTTTGGAGGACACGTCGTCTGGAGCGATGCAGCAGGAGAAGCTGCTTGTAGAACAGAGGTCTGCAACTCCTCGGGGGCAAGTCATCCAGTCCGCAATGAGGTTGTTCGTGCCAGTGTTTCCTTGCCCTGAAACAGTCCCGGTTCCAGTAGTAGAGCCGTTTCCAGTAGAACAGAAACTTTTTGGACGGCAAGTAGACTTTCCAGAAAGAGTGTCTTCAGGAGCAACACAACAAGTGAATCCATTGGTTTTGCAAGTATCACCGTTCTTACAAGTCATCCAGTCTGCAATTGTGTTGCCGCTTTGATTGCTTCCAGTGCTGCCAGTTCCGTTGGCTGAACAGAAAGTCTGAGGACGACAAGTGGATTTACCACTAGCTACATCATCCGGTGCGACACAACAAACAAAGTTTTTGGTAGCACAGGTGTCTCCTGTTCTGCAAGTGATCCAGTCTGGAACAGCACTGTTTACGGTTCCAGTGTTAGTTGTATTGGTACCAGTGTTACCACCCGCAACCTGGGCACAACTTTGTTGGAGAGCGGTAACAGAAGATGCGACATCTCCATCAGTGGGTCCGGCACAACTCTTGGCAATCACGCCGAAACTTTGGATGTTTGATGGAGAACAGATACACGTGACTTGGTCTTGAGTTGGAGTGAAGTTTGGATTGCTTGTTATAGTTTGGAAGTCCATTTTGCAGTCGGAGTAGATTTTCGCTAAGCCGTTGGCGCTGTTGGCACAAGTTTGGGATGGTTGGGAAGAACCTTGTGCACTTCCAGTGTTTGGTTGCGGACTACCAGAACCAGAAAGCTGCCCACAGCTTTGTTGCAATGATTTAACTGACGAGGCAACGTCCCCGTCGTTTGGACCTGAGCAGCTATTCAAAATAGAGCCAAGATTCTGCTGGTTAACGGCAGCACAAAGACACGTGGCTTGGTCGAGCGACGGCACAAATGATGGGTTATTCATGAGTGTTTGCACGTCCATTTTGCAGGCTGAGTACATGTTGGCGATGGTGACAGCACCTTTTGAACAAGCATCGGAAGGCTGGCCAGAGCTTCCACCTGAACCCGATGCACTCGTTGTGCTGTTGCTGTTGGTTGTTGATGAAGTTGCAGCACGCGAAGCCGAAGACGGACACGCTATTATTAATTACGATTAAGATGGCATTCAAGCAGAACACTCAAACGAATCAACGCACCATCCTTGTCGATACAGGCCATCTTCCCCGAAGCACCAGGAACAGCGCAACACACGAATCCACCTGCGCAGCGATCGGAGGCCTTGCATGGCTGGTTGTTCTGGATGCCCGTCACATCGACCACGTTGTTGTGCAGGTCTTGCATCCAGTCGGGCACCGGCGCGGAAGAGGCGAGCGTCGATGCGATCGCGAGAAAGGTGAAGAGTTGCATTGGTTTGGTGATTGTTTTTGGGAAAGAGAAAGGAAGATTCGCGGCTGGTTTTGTAATGGGTGTGGTTGGTTCAATGTTCGACTGGCTAGCCACGGAGAACTCCAAAACAGTCCACACAAAATCAGCGAAAGAACAACAACGTTTACCCATTTGTTTTATCATTCCTCGGGAAGCAAATGTTTCTTGGCAAAATCCGTGGGGATTAAAAGCAGATAAGTGACCATCCTGTTTCATACCAAAAGCGTACTTTAACTAGTTCGCTCTCTTTCTCTTTTAAACATCCTCCTCATAATGGTGCAAAATCGGGTTGTCATATCCACTTCCACACGTCTTGAATATAGTTTGCATCACCAAGAGATCCAGGCCTCCAGCATTCATATGTCCAATAGTACAATATAGTCTGGATGATAACTTAACTCTCCAGAGAGCGGTTTGACTTAATCCAGACAGCAAGCAAATCCATTTGAGCTGGACAAGCGATCATCTTTTTTCTTGCAGGACTATACGGCTTGAATAATTGCTGGTTTGGAACCATTTCCATTTATGCCTTTGTCCTTGTTGTACTATCATCTAGTTCAGCGCGTATAGCGACATTGAAGATTATGTGCTAACCAAACCCAGGCAATACAGATTAAGTCACCGATTTTGTTGTCAATTGCCGTTTAATTAAATGCACAAAGATCCCTTTTAACTTAATATGCAACATTAACTGGCGCGAAAAGTAAAGCGCCTCCTAGTTTGCAAGTGTCCCGATGGGTACCTCAATTCGTCTGGTCCGTATTTGTTGCTCCACCCTCAGTTTAATACAGGAATATAATCGGTAAATCGAATTCTTGATTCTTGCAGTTGTATTTGGACATGATTTTTCATATATCAATTTTCCGCATGCGTTGGAACCTTTAAAAGACAGACAAATGTATATTGTGGATTTTGAAAACTAAACACGCTGAAAGCGGCGCAAATTCGTAAAGCTCGCTCAGTTAAATCAGTTCCAGTTGCAATCAAGAGGAGAAGAGACTGAATTGAAACGTTTTCCTTGTTTGAACAAAGATATGTTGATTACAGCAGAAAGATGAGTTATTGCCACGTAAGTCTTGGTTTTAAGAAATATCAACTGTTGATTAAATAAAAGGGCACGCAGCAGGAAAGAGGCCACGCACTGACTCAGATACTAAAACTGCTCAAGTTCACGTCATATCATTTTCACTCTTCTACAAAATACGATTTCTTTTGTTTCATTTTGTTTAGAAATGATTGCATTCTTGTCGGCTTGAACTTGAAATGGACAGACGAGGGCACACGCCAAATTAAGTCCCAAAGAAAAGTAGTCTACCAATGAACGCTTACCTTATTGGTCTTGTCCTCACGGCTGCCTCCACTGTTTATGCCTTGCCTGCAGCTGGAGTTAACACAGCGGCACCATTCACCCTCCTCCCAGGTCCAGCTTTTGACGCTTTGATCGTTGGAGATTGGGGAACAGACAACAGCGACCAGACAGCCGTTGCCGCTCAGATGAACATTTGGGCTGCCAAGACGCAGCCGTCCGCGATCATCAATCTTGGAGACAACTTCTACCAAGGCCAAGCATCCTATGAAGCTGTGCAGGCTGTAAACGATCCCAAGTTTGCTTCTTACTGGAAGAACGTGTACAATGGTGACTCGATCAAGAGCTTGCCTTGGTGGTCCGTTCTTGGTAAAACAAGTTGTCAGCAAAACGAGGATTGCTAACATGGTATACGCGAATAGGAAACCATGATTGGTACACAGTTAACTCTCAAATCTACGAATTGGAGTATCAAGACCCAAACTGGATTCTTCCAGACTTTTTCTACACGAAGCGTGTGCAAATCGACACAGGAGTGTTCGCAACTTTCCTATTCATCGAAACGGATTTCCTTGCGTACAATGCGGGAGGATCAAAGAATGCTATGGACCAGAATTTCCAGGCAATGGGGTGGTCCACATCCGCCAAAACCAACAAAAAGCAGCTCGCCTGGATTGAAAACGCGATTGCCCAAGCAAACAACGATCAGTACATTATCGTTGTGGGACACCATCCAACCTACACTTGTGGGGGTAAAGACTCGTCACCAGACCTTCAAGCTCTGCTTGCGATTTTGAACAAATGGAACGTTAGCGCGTATATGAATGGACACAGTCATTCTATGGCTGGATATGTTACCAACAATGGAAAGACGTTGCAGGTTCAGTCTGGCTCCGGAGGTCAAGTTAGCTCATACTGTGCACCTGTGGACACGTCTTTCAGTGCTCAATTGACAACCGACCAATCTTTAGAAGCTAGTCTCGGCTTTTCGCACTTGAGAATCAATAAGAACCAGATTCAAGTTGATTGGATTACTTCTTCAGGAACTTTAGTTGGATCTTTGTCTGTGCCTGCACGTGTTCCAGTCTCCGGCGTTGTTCCTGATAAAACGTACCTGACTTCTCCAACCGATGCGTCAGTTCATTTCAGTCTGGCGCCTCTTCCGGCAACCACCTCCGTCGTGAACACCAAAACCAGCACCACTACCAGCACTACCAAAGCCATTACTCCGACCTCAACCACAGTTTCCATCGCAAAGACATCATTAGTCACGTCTTCTAAAACTAAGACAACATCTACAACAACAACCACTACCACCACTACCACCACTACCACTACTCAAACAGGTCCAACAATAAACCCAGCAAAGTGGAACCAAGGCAAAAAATGTGCTCATGATCCATGTTCAACCGGCTCTGCTTTGGACCCCTCTTGTGATAAGTCTGGTTGTCTTACAGCCATCGGAAACGCGTACCCATATTGTGTTAATGTTCACTGGGGAAATAACAAGGCTCCATGCGTTGATTCCATTTACGATATTTGTGGCTTTGTTTGTCAGTAAGGCGGTCTGATGAGAATCTTGAAAGTTAAATGACGTGAAAATAAAGTAGACAAATAGTATACTCTTATACTTATACTCAACAAGCGATTCCACTGCAGCCCAGATTTTTAAAATAGTCATTTATTTAAGTTAATAGTTCTTGTAGATTGCATAGCGAAGCAAGTGGTGCGACAGAGACTTTCGTTCCTCTTAAGTTTAGAACGCGGAGTTGGTTCAACTGGATCAATACATCAACAGATTCAGGACGTATCTTTGTAAACGAGAGTTGTAAGACGCGGAGGGAGTGCATAAAGTGATTGGAGAGAAGAGGAGTCAAGTCCGCGACATTCGTTCTTGCAATATCCAACGAAGTGAGGTTCGTCATATCCCGCAAAAACTCGATGTTGTCAATTTTCGAGTTCGACAAATTAAGCGATTGAAGGAGAGGCAGATGCCGGATCGCAGACGCGTCGTGGATATTGGGAAGTGAGGCTTCAAGATGTCGAAGTGTTGGCACTTTTTGCAGGAATCCGACATCGGAAATAAAGTGGAAACTGATATCAAGGTATTCTAGAAAGCAAAGTCCTCGGAGAAAGTCAAAGGACAGACAGCAGCAATTTCTCATCCTGAGTTTTCGAAGTAATTTAAGTGATTGAAGAGGAGAGAAGTCAAGACAGGCCACATAATCCAGTGAAATCGACTCGAGCTTTTGTAAACCACACAAGGCACTTATGTCTGTTACTTGTGAATGTCCCAAATCCAGTGAGACCAAATCAATCAGGTGTTTGAGAGGCGTCAAATCATGAACGCGAGTGTTGGACAGTGAAAGATGCTTCAAAGTAGGCACACTAATTAGAGGCGATATATCTTGCACGAGAGACTTCGCAAATGACAATGACTCCAAGTTTGGAAAGATTAGAGGTATTTGAAGTAGCGTTGTCAGATTAGATCGATATGGTGAAAAGTCTGATACATCCAGTTCGCGGATTGTCTGTCGCTTCGTTAACCATGAATCAATGCTGAGACAGGGTGCAGTGAAGCCATGAAGATTTGGGAACACATTCGTAATCGCTTCGACCGCTCCAAAGCCTTCCACATCGATACTCCTCAGCTTTAGTTTGACATAGCGTATTGAATGAACAATGCTCGAAAACCGATCAGCAACGGACTGGCAATCTTCGTCCTTTGGCACAACCACAACAACCTTAGAGAGTGACTTGAGCCTGGCAGCAGAGAAGCCAACCAGCCGATTCGTAGAAAGAAGTTTGAGGAGCTCTGTGGGGTATAGAAAGGGTGACAGGCTCTCGATTAGAATCAGAAAGGTGCTGGTGTCCATTTCATTTGAATTCTTGTAAATAAATAGAAGGGAACGTTCTGCTATTCGTTATAGATACTGAAAACTTCCCTAAGAGTAGGTGCCTTCCTTCATATCGCAGGTCAAATACAAAGATAACTCTATTGATTCAAAAGCCTTCCTTCAAAGAACCAATCACGAAATCCATCGCAACTCCATTCACAGCTTGATATCCAAGCTTTCGAAACATGGCCATACTTCCAGCATTTGCCAGTTCTGTGTGACAGTGAGGAACAACTGTTCGAACATCTTGCGGGTTCTGGAAATCAATGCGAGATATTCCCAGCTTTTCGAGAACCTCATTAGTGGATTCAGACAGCATGTAATCGCGATACGCTTTTGTGGACGACGCAGTACAATACACTGCCAACCCTTTTCTACGAAATTCAGGCATAGTCCAGTGAAGACCGATTGAGAAACCGACATGAACAAAGCACCAAGAAACCGGTCTATTTGGTATTAAGTGTCATTAAACTTTGCAATTCACACTCACGGCAAGCTTCCAAGATCCTCAGGAACGGGGGAATCCAACGACGGAAGTACGCGCGCAACCCTTGACATTGGTCCAATGATTTTGTCGCCCAGAACTAACTCTACATAAGGTCGATTCGGATATTCCCACACTTCCACCGGATCATGTTCGGCGTGCTTATTGTTCCTGCAAATCACATTGACATCACTGAGTCGAAGTCTATCCATGACGAAGGCTTCATTGTTGACAGTGAATCGTGTTCCGACAGGAATGGCTTGAACATTCAAAGCATCAAGTGCAGCCTTATCGACCACCAACTCTCCAGCTTCAGACAGCGTGGTACCAGTGAAAACAAGTGCATTATGCGCTCCGAATTCAGTCGCGATATTGCAGACCTCCTTCACGACGGGGACATACTGCTGGTCCAGAAAGTTGAAGAGAACCAAACCGTTCTTTGTCGGAGCATCCTCCAGAGTCGCCGCAAACTTCATCAACTCGATGACTGCCGAGCGAATGAACTCTGAGGAAGCAGATGCGCAGAGGTGGTTTGAGCGGTTGAAGTAGAAGTTGGTTGTTGAGTGCTGTTCCTCGCGCGTGTCGACGTACGCAAAGCCCGTGCATTTTGCGATTGTTTCAAAAGGCGTCGCTGAGAATGCGAGAATGTGGCGGCTGGTTGGCTGCGGAGCCGTGGCCGTGGCCGTGGCCGTCGTTCGGTGGAACAGAAGATGTCCGCAAAACGAGATTGGAAACGGATTCGATGCGTTGGAACTCGCGAGAATTGTCTCGAGGACTTGGTCAATGGTCGTTGGCGTTGCGGCGAGGCGCGTTGTGACTACCATCACTTCTTGAATTGGTGGTTTGGGGTGCTTTCAATTTGAGTCCAGATGCTTGATTAATTCAACGGCATTCCATTGAAACACTCAAATAAGATAGTATTAATGCCGAGGGTTGAATGTAGTTAGGAGAAGCGAGGTTTTTGTGTATACACAGCCAAGATTCAAGTAACTGCAGATGATGTCATAAGATAATGCACACAAACATATACGTGTTGATTTTCACACTTTGTACTCTATGAGGTGGATTGTCTCTTTCTTTTCGTTCTTCAAAATGTCTGAGATTGAAGTAGTCAGCCGCAAGGTTGAGCACCTTGAAAAAGAGCGGGCCGAAGCTAAGCTCTCGCTTGAGAATGCAACTTGGTATGAAGAAGGAAAGCGTCGTGTACTCCTTGAAAGCGCAACGACAGAACTCAAAGGTCTCAGGGATACAGAAGCAGCGTTGATACACGAAAGGGCAGCCGTAGCCGGAGCTAAGGGTAAGTTCATAGCTGTATGTTAGTTATGATTGAATGGGTGTTAGAAAAGGATTGGTCGGACGCTCCCTTTTATTCCAAACGCCTTGCAAAGATCGGCTTTGTTACTCCGGGTGAACAATACAACACTTATGCATTAATGACGGGAGCATTTCTGGCTGTTGGTTATTCAGTGAACTCCTTCGTGAGGGCACGGGAAGTCTTCAAAATGTCAAATTGCCTTGAAGGCTCAGAACAATGGTTACTTCACAAGGCAAAAGCGTGGGTTACGACGGAAGAAGCTAAGAATGGTCAAATTCTGATCAAGAGGTTTCAATGGCGAGGATCCCTTGCACTGTTAATTCCCGTATGGGTGCTGGGATCTTGGATAACGAAGTTTTCAATGCGTCAGAAAATCTGAAGTTGTTTCCAGAATAGGTTAAGCAATAGTTTTGCATATGAGAATACAGTTAATCAAAGTCATGGCTGTTCCACTTTCTAATACCACACGCTTTATTCAACACGTATTCCCTTCGCTTCCAGCTGCACTTTCAAGGAGGACACCTGTCTTTCAAGAATCTCAATCTTGATGTTCAACCGCTTTCGATAATCCAAGTCCAGCGCATTCAACATTGGTGAAACCCAACCGCCATTCGTCACCGTCACGTCCCCCATTCGGTCCAACACTTTACGCCTTAAGTATTGTGTGAATTCTCGCAAAGGATCGTATCCATGGTCATCAAATGACTCAGGTTCGCGTTCAGGCTGATTTCGAAGGTCAATCCGTTTCTCCTTCTTTTCTTCTCCTTTCGCAATAGCGTATCCAGCTTCCTGTCGAGCGTGTCGGAACTTTGTTGCTGCGTATTGACCAACAGCCGCCAAAGTTCCAAACATGATACCTCCACCAATAACTGCAAGCGATCCACCTGTTTTAAATCAGCATCAATACACGCTTTTCGATTGAACTCAAGCTTACGTGTGTAGTACGCCAGCCCTCCGCCCACAACGCTTCCAGCTACAGTCGAAGCCAACATTTCATCACCATCTCGATGCCGCCAGTTTATACGGCCATATACAGGATTCAGTCGCTGTCGTTGGTGTAAAATCGCTTCGCGTGTCACTACAAATGTAAAGTTAGGACTGTAAGCAGACCAAGACGCACACAACACACCAAAGAACGGCAGCGAAAGACTCAACCAGTTTGTGCCCATGAGAAATGCGTATCCAACTGGGCCCTGGCCTGCCACGATGCCCCAAAGTCCTCCAACTGCAGCCGCTGAAGCAGCTGTGATCCAAAACGGGAGCATCAGCATTACGTTCTTCAACAAGAGAGAACTTACTTGCACCGACTGTTCCTACGTAGATGTTCTTTGCCGAGGTGATGAGAGATCTGTCGTCTCTTGAGACAGGAAAGGTTTGCATTTTTAAGCAAGGTTATTTATCAAAAAAATATATGCGTAAAGACGTTACTCATACAGAAGAAGGCGCAGCTAACTGGTGCAATAAGTAGGTTACTTTATGGAAAATACACCTGAACATTCGGAAATTCAAAATCACACGTCAACCCTTCATTTCCAATAAGATCCAACATCCTTAACTTATCGAGTTGCAATAACGTTCTCGGCAATGGACCAGTAAACTGATTCCTTGTCAAATGCAAGAGCTCAAGGCTCACCAAGTCGCCCAATTCAGGTGGAAGCAAACCAGACAGATCGTTATTCGCCAAGCTCATAAATTCCAGGTTTCTTAACTTTCCAAATGTTGATGGAATAGAACCAGAGAATTTGTTGAAAGTCAAGCTCAAATCTTTGAGTTCGGACAAGGAACCAATATCGGGAGCTAGCTGACCGGTTAGATTGTTTGATGTGATTACCAATTCCTTCCAAGTCCTTGCATAAACAGTTTAGACGTTGGATCTGAGATACTGTAAAACTGACAGTTTGGACACGATGGTCATATTTCTTTTTTGTCAAACCAACAAACCAATGACCAACAAGCGACCCTCCACCACGTCCACTGCAGCACCATCCAAGAAGCGGGCGCCACCCTCGGAAGAAATCGGAACAAGCTCGGGCGGACCGGGCAGCCTCGACGTTGCGATCCCTTCTGAGGCGACACCGGCGCAGATCCTTTCGATGGCAAAACACGAACTGTCCTTGTCTTTGTCTTTGTCACCTGAATCAAAATCAAACTCAAACGCCGACTTCGACGACGTCCGCGCAGTCGCCCAAAAGCTGCTCGAAGAAACAATCGCAAAACTCGAGTCGGCGAATCCCGTTCTTGAAACAGACGACTTTGCCGCCGCCGCCGCCGAGTCCGAATCGGACGTGACAACTTATTCGGACGCCGCGGTCGAACTGGCCGCCCTTGTTGGCCTGGATGAACTCGCGCGAAGAATCCTTGGTGCTCTGAGGGCGCTCGAGGCTGCGAATCCGGACTTGGCGTTTGTCAGAGGACGGGCGGCGGTCGAAGTACTGGCGATCGAGAATAAGCTGAATTTGCGTAGTGTGCCGAAGGAGGATTTTGATCAGGAGGAAGATGATGAAGATGACAATGAAGAGGAATTGGACGAGAACCATCAGGAATCTGAGGAAGAGACTCGGAAACGAATGGATCAAGTGGAATTATTGCAGAGTGCGCGGTCCTCCTTCATCACCGTATGTACCCACACTTGATTCCACTTTTAGCTCATCATGAAGTTGCAATACAGTCCATCAGCTTGTTGAAAAAAGAGGCAAACGAATTCACGCTTCGACAAGTCTCTATTGCCCAACTCTTGCGATCTTATGCTCTCGCTGTCCGACACTCGGATCGAAAATGTAAATGACCATTTTCATGTGAACAACTGAACACCCTGTTAAATCCTTTCTATTTCAACAGCCCCTATCCCAGTTTCCATCCTCACATTTGCTCTCTCAATCGTAAACACGCCTTTTGATCCAGCCGCTCCTCTTATCCCCGACCAAACCTCCCAAGACTCTCTCTCATCCACCAAAGCATCCTTACTGTACTACCTTGCACGATTCCGTGCAGCGGGTGGAGATGAAGAAGGAGCAACACAAGACATCAAAGAATGTATTCGTGCCTTTTCGTATGTTGTCGACGACGAGTTAAGGAATCAAGAAATGGTGAGTTCTCATTTCCACAAACGTTTTTTTCTTTTCGCACGCGTTTAAATGTCAATCTTAGGTGGGTCAAGCGTACCTGTTTCTCAGCACGGTCACTCCAAATGATACTCTTGCTATTGCAGCCTATTCAAAAGGAACTGCGCTCTTACGTGCCGTCCTTGCTTCTGACCCTTCGAAAGAAAGCCTCAAAGCGCAGTTGGAGCAGTTGGGTGCGACTTCAGACGAGGCAGATGAAGAAGAAGAGTTGTTGGATGAAGATGGTAATGTGTTTGACTTGGAAGCGGAAATTGAACGCGATGAAGACGATGGTCGTAGTGATGAAGATGACGATGACGATGAGGACGATGGCGAAGATGAAGAAGGAGATGAAGATTGGGAGGAGGACGATTGATTGTTTAAGCGTTCCATAACTTAAATGGTAATGAATTTTAATAAACACAACACTGAACGAGTCCATATCGAATTAAAACAACTATAAAGCATGGCTTTGAAATTCACATCAAAACACACCCAGGTCTGTCGCTTTCACTCCCACTTTCACTTTCCCCATGATAAAAATCTTCCTCACTATCATACGGATCTCGTTCCACTTCATCTGCCATCTCATTCAAGTAATCCGCATACTTCTCAAGACATTCAGCAGGATCAAATTCCAACTTGGTCGGTAACACCTCTTCCAACAACGCGCGTGCAGTCACAAACGTTTTCTGGTTCCACGCACACCCTGAACTTCACGCAACAACTGTTGCTTAAAACAGTCATGCAAATAATCAACCCTCGTTTCTTCCAACTCAGCCGCAAGTTCATCAAGTCTCTCTATAATCACATCCATCCAATTTTCAAGATCTTCTTTGCCGGTTTCGTCCAACGTGAACCCGGTACGGAAATCCATTCCTCGATAGGTGTAGTAGGTTTGTTCTATCGCGCCACATTTCGAATGTTCGGTTAAACACCTTTGGTTGAAGTGTTGCTCACACAGAATCCAGAATTTCGGTTCATCAAATTCAGAAGAGGGAACTGTTAACAACGATTGCACAAGTTTTGTACTTTTCCCCATGCCGTAGAAATCATAGACTTCAACGTAGTATGAGTGCCTGGATATGTCCGACAGGTATCTTCTCATTAAAACTACATGGACTGGATCCAAATCGTTTAAAAGTGGCCATTCGGAGGATTCTTCGACGTCTTGAATTAGGCCCTCCAAGTCGTCGTAGTAAATGCAAACTTCAAATATTTCAGGACTGCATATTTCAATGATGTGGCGATACATTGATGCGACGCGTTCATTGAGAGTTTTTCTGTACTCTGCCCAGCTGTCTGTCATTTCTTCATAATTCCATTTGTCCTGTTTGTAATCAAACGCGTCCTTATTCTGGTTGTACCATTCTGTACCTCCGAACGTATGTATCCGGACAGGATTTGTATGTTCCGTCAACGAAAGCCTGGGAAAGATCTTCCCCAGTCTGACCTTCAATACCATTTCTTCGACCCATAATTCTAAATCACTCTCTTCGGTATTTGGTTTTTGGAAAAAGTAGCACATTGAATCATTCAGACTTTCAAGCACTGGTACCAAGTGTGGGTAACGAGAGACGAGGTCAGCTTTAGCTTTGACGCATTTCTCATATGGAGCACGGAGCAGCTTTCGAGCTTCATCCAAATATGGGCTGGGATCAAAATCCGGGAAAGCGTCCGACCATTTGAAATCATTCAACTGGTCCGCGATCATGCTAACGCATTTTGAGATGAATTCATTTTCTTCCCTTGAATTCCCCATTTTGTATGTCACTCCATAGATACTCATGTAACTGCTCCACTGGAGTGGGATTCCTTCCATCGCGGTATTGTGTAGTTCGAGGTATCGCTCCCGACTGACACGGTCAATCCTGAGTCTCTTGATGTCGGGACCCAAGGCGCGAGTGATATTTGTGAATATGCGATTTGTTAATGGAACAGGGGAATCCCATGTCTTTGTGAAACCAGAACAGTATTGTAAGATTTCTTGTGGGATTGGAGGATTCATTGCCACGTATCTATTAGAGCATACAGTATGTTAGCAATGTGAACCCAAGAACCCTTAATTCACCTGCTGATGATATCCTCTCTTCGCTGCTCAATAATCGCGATCTGCTGCGCCCGACGATCCGCTTCAGTTGAATTCTCATACTGGTACATTTTTTGCACCCAGTCCATGAACTCTATATTCGCTGACGCGAGACGACTCAGTCTCCTGCACTTTGAACAGATTCGTTTCAAGGCACCCCAGTCGACGTGTTTGGTCCGTGCAGGGCAGTTGAAACATCCAACCTGTTTGTAACGGTTTAAGGTACGAGGCAGGAACGACCAATTTAAGTGAAGACATACTCTCGAGATCAGAGTTAGAACCTTTTTGGTGTGTACGGTGTCGCTGATGGTGTCTGGAATGGGTGGTAATGCTGCTGATTGGTAGTGGATGATCCAGATGCTGTCGAAGGAGGGCAGAATGAGTTTGATGCTTTGGCTAATGTTAAGTAGGCCTAACCGTGATTCTGGCGTTGTGAGGAATGCAAGTCGTTTGTTGGCACAGCCGACGTTCAACACATCAACTGGTTTGATGTAGCCACAGATTGCATCAAACAGCTCTGTGGGAAGTCCACCGAGACCGCGGCTTTCGATCGAAGAAACCAGTGGGGCGGGGATGTTCTTCTTCTTCTTTGGTGGCATTGACTGATCCTGTCAACCTTTACTTTTGAAATATTTATTCAGGTAAACAACAATTAATTATGCCGCTTCCGACGTCCAGAATCTATCCCTCAAGCATATCATTCAAGGCTTGAACTCTCACATTGACATACACAAATATTCTCCGTAGCTTTTTGACAGAGCCAACCTCGATAGCAACGATAGATACAAGAAGGATAGAAGGTAATGTCATATAAAGTTTATCGAGTTTATCGAGTTTATTTTGGCACATCTAATAATGAAGGGTAAATACAAAAGGTTTCTCACTTTAAAATCTATCGTTTTTTAATACTCTGGTGGTGCCTCCCAAGCTGGTGGCGCCGCTGCACGTTCTTTTAAGTCGGTAAGTAACAGCTTGAACTGAATTCGATCTCCAAGAGCGTCAAAATCAAGAATAGCCAATACATCGTCCACTGAAGCGTTCAATAAGACACGGCCGTCGACTTTATGACCTGAGTTTTCAGAAAACTGGGTTAGGCCCTTTGGATGTAGCTTCGAAGGGATATCTTACCAACGACATTCCTTGCACTCTTTTCGCCACCATTATTCATGTACACCCAATCAGCAACGTTTCGAACTGACCAGTCTGCTATATCGTACGGAAGTCCTTGATTGCTGCTTCCAACTGAAAGTCCAACCTCGTTTTCACTAGCCACACTGCCATCAGATTCTCTTTCAATCCATCCATACGAATACTTTGAGGAAATCGATTCCGTGTCTTTCTCAGTGGTTTTAACTGTGTAAGACGATGTGACGGTGTTGAATGTTGAGAATAACGGGTTGGATTCTTGCTTTGAATCGACTAGTATGAGCACGCTTCCTGACCCGGTACTAGAAGTTACAGTTCCCATTGGTGCGAGCGATGGCGGAATACTGCGAGTCTTTCCGTCCTGCTCAGAGACTTTGCCGTTTGTTGATGCTCTTCGGTATACCAACAATCCCATCACTCCAATTACCGCGACACATCCAATCGCGATTCCAATCATCGCATTTGTGGAAAAGACACCTCCAACCAGACTGTCAACGGCATGTTGAGAAGTCATATTTGAAACAGGTGGAGATGATGGAACAACGATATTAAACAGCCGCTCCAAAGTCGTTACATTCGCTGTAAGTGCGTCAACGGTACAAGCGGGGTTATTCGTGACATTGAAATCAATCGCGTTCGCGAAACAGTTTCCGTTAAGAGTTGGGAAACCAACGCCGCCAAAGTCGTCTGGCGATAGTTGTGGTAGGTCGGTTATGTTTTGGTTCAGAAAGTTGTCGTTTAGCTCGAGTGAAGACATTGTGAGTGGGAGGGTTGGAATTGGGCCAACAAGTTTGTTGTTTCCGACTCTGAGATGGCGGAGGGATGAGGGTATTGCGGGAATAGGTCCGGAGATTGCGTTTTGGGTTATATCGCTGAGGTTGAAGAGAGTTAAGCGAGGAAGAATGGCGGTAGAATCCTTACAGGTAATATAATAATGGAGGAAACGTTGGTATAGTCCCATTCAACCAGTTGCTTGACAACATACTACGTTTTTGGTTAGAGATATTTATGGAACAAAATAGCTTTAACGCACATGAATGTCAGCGTGGTTGGCAAAGTCGGAATGGGTCCCATCATTGAAATCAACGGCATTTTCAGCACCTCCAAACCGGGCGGCAAGGTGGGAATCATTCCAGTTATTTTGTTGTTTCCTAAACTCAGATATTGGAGTGTTGAAGGCAGGGAGGGTATAGATCCAGCAATTGACAATGATTCGATTTCCCTGAAGCGCAGATTAGATTAACAAAGCCCCAAACCAATATGAATGCGTTTTACAGTTTAGTGATCTTCGTCAGTGTGAAAAGTGGCTCGACAATAACGTTGGTGAAAGTTCCCAGATTGACAAGGGATCTACAAATAGGCGATCAGGACAAATACTATCCATTGTTACAGACTTACAGCGACAATATCGCTCCCTGATCGTCACATGTCACAGAAGCCACAGCAGAGGGCCCTGCTTCAGAAGGAACAAGAATCCCTTGTCCACTGCAACATCCCATCACATCCGAGCTCTGGAATATCTTTGGCAATACCCCGTGAACGATCTGGCAATCGCTTAGAGTCTGCGCTTGAACTAATTCAACCAAAAGGACGAAAACGACGGCGGCCACAATCATGAAATTTTTTGGGAATGTGATTTCGAAATCGAGTTGAACATTACGTAATATTACTGCACAAAACAAAGAAAAAAATCATCCTCGTCTAAACGTTATTCGGTTCAATAAGAACGAAATAAGCTTTGCATTACGTTAGATTAGATTATCGGCTTTACCACCAAAAAAAATCAAACAACATGTTATTCTACTCAACTGCATCTTTACACCGCATCCTCGCGACTCTCATTGACACGAGTGATGTAGTCTCGCCGTGGGGCAATGTGCCGTCATGCCAGGTTATCTGAACCATGAGTCTGTCGGGAAGGGAGTTGTCAATGTTACGGACTTCTTTGTCGGTTGTTGGGTCTGTGATTGCGGAGATATAGCGGATGTATGGGTCCCATGTGTGGAGTTCGAGGAAATGGTTTGGGATGTTGGGAGATATTGTTGGTGTGGTTGTTGTTGGGGTTGGAGTCAGTGCTGGAGGTTGATTGGAATCATTGGCGGTTGCGATCTTTGGACTCGACGAGTTTGTTTGAATATTTGTAGGTGTTATTGTGTCGTTTAGCTGGTTGGGTATACTTGATGATGAGGACGAGCTGCCAGATACAAAGTGCTGCGGAAACTTTGGAACCGACACGGTTTCTTCTGCTACAGGATGAATTGGCGTTATTGTTGGGATTGGAGCTGCTGAAGGGGTTGGCATATGGTCTGCTGCAGGCAAGTTTATTGACTGACAAGATGTCCCAAACGGTGTTGAATGCAGAGATTGGGGTTGTGGTCGTGACACAGGACTTGATGAAGAGACTTGGGTAAATGGTTCAGCTGATTCATTGAGTAGTGAATTGAACGCGTCTGGAATCGCCTCGATAGAGTCGATGGGAGGGCATGTCTGCGGTGCTTTTGTATACAGGTTAAAGATTCCATTATGTCGTAATTAATTCACCTGAATTTGAGCTTGACGCTTGTTGATCAATACTTGGAGGAGCAGAAGAAGATTGCCCTTTCCATTTGATCAAACCATAAGACCAGGTAAATCCTTGTTGATTAGATAGACAAACCTCGTTTCGACTTCTTTGACGACGATTGAGCAACGATTGAGTTTGTGTGTTGATCAGACTTCCTCTTCTTTGGTTTTGGCTTTGGCTTCGACGGTTCGCCCAAGAGTGCCTTCTGTGCAGCTTTCTCTTCAGCGATTCGGGCTCGGTATTCTTCGATTGGCCGTTGATCCTTGGTTCAAACGAGACCCAAAAGAGGGCATCGTGGGTAAGCAACCGCCTGTGCAAAGAGCTGTTGGAACTCACGGGAAACGAGTGCTTCGACTCCCACGTGTTCTCGCTGTCAGGATACCCGGCCCATTTGACAAGGTAGTATGTGTAATGGTGCTTCTGGTCGTATCGGTGGTCGAGGATCCGTTCAATGACATAGAACCGCTTTCTGGGATTCTTTGGATCGCTGATTTCGAAGGCTTCTCCGTCGGACACGGCATTGGAGGGGTGGGGTGTTGTCACAGTTCGTGGAGTTGTTCGAGCTGCGTGCATTGGGAATCAATCACTCAAATGTTGTGCGAAATAAAAAGCGCAATAAATAAAAGGTGAGTTCTTTTATTCTTCTTTTTGGTATAATAAATTAAATGAAACCCAAGAAATGAAACGTCTGTGCTCGTGTATGTTCGTTCGCCCAACTAAAGCTGTCTAATCACTTTTTCTTAGAACCCGGCAGTGCGACTCTTGTACAAAAGTACTTTATAATCTATATCAAGCAAGAGTTAAGTTGGCATCATTGCAATATTAAAGTTGTCTTACAAAATCAGGGCACTTTTCCATACAATCTTCCATAGTAACAACCGTCTCTCTCGCTTCATCGTCCTCCAAATCAACAGCCCCACTCCAGACTAGCGTGATATACAAGTTTGTGTACGAGGCCGGCTCGCTGTCATCAATAAGTTTTATGGATTTGAGCGATTCAATGTACGGAGTCCACGACTCTTCACCGCGTAGTGAGGCAGGAAGGAGTGGCGGGACATTGAAAGCAGAAGAGCTGTTTCGAGAAATTGGGGTGCGAGTTGATGAGGAAGATGTGCGGCTTTTGGTGAGGCTGAGTTTAGCTTTCTTTGAAGAAGAAGAGGCGGCGGCAGTAGAAGACTTTGAGGATGCTGAAGAAGGGTCTGGTTGCTTTCGTTTGGAGGCAGATGAGGAGGAAGTGGTAGGTTCTGGGTCTTCTGATTCCTTTTTGGCGTCGTCTTTATCGAGAACATATTTTTCAATGTATTCATCGAGGATTTCGCGAGTCTATTAGGTGGGTGTTGGTTTAAAGGGGGTTGGAGGTTGGGCCTGTCAAGTACTCAACGCACACCAAAGTTATCTTCGGGGATCCACGAGTTTTCTGACGATGGATAGCCCTTCCATTTGACCAAGTAGACGCGGGCGCGGAGTTTCTGATTGGATAGCATCGTTTAGTGAAGTTGAAGGGTGGGAGAAGGAGGGATAACGCACCCGATCTGTTTTATGAGACAGGATCTTTTCGACTTCGTAGTCTTCCTCTTCCTCTTCTTCTTCCTCTTCTTTTTGTTCTTCTTGTTTCTTTTCTACTTTCTTCTCAGTTGTCTTCTTCTTTGATTGTTTCTTCTTCTGTTTCCGTCCGCGCATCGGCGTCTTCTTTGATTTGACGCGGTGGCCCGTCGGCGGCGACTGCGCAACGCCCGTCACATCGGCCGTCGTCGACGCCGCGGCTCGCGCGGACAATTCGGAGAGATGCGCCATTGCTCTTGTTTGTTGTTTTCGAGACAATTTATTGTATTAATAAGAAAGAAGAGAAGAGACGAGACGAAAACAGATCGATATAAATTAAAGTCTTTTTGCTCTTCTTGTTAAAATGCTTCTAGTACTTGTATTTATTCTGGAATAAACCAAGAAGTAAAAAACGATGTATTCTTGAGTGAGCGACTAGGTACAAACCTGCGCGAGAGACGACCGTTTACTTAATAAATGAATCGCTCATTTTAACTCAGGTGTATAAAGATTCAGAACTGATCATTTAAAAATTCAGGGTTTTCGGGGGAATGAATGAAAGACACCTTGCCCATCTCTTCAATTTTCCTGTTCAATAACCAAAAAAACGACGAAACGAAGCCATATGATCTTAACACCAGACCAAACAATCTGCATCCTCCTGTACATCTACGCCCTCGGTCTCCTCCTCAACGGAGTCATCCTCTTTGCGTCCCTTACCTCCCCTACCCGTCTCCTCAAATCCTCCATCGACAAGTCAACACTCCTCCTCATTTTGATTTCGTTCGTATGGTCTGTAGGAAAGACTGTGATTCAGACTCTGTTGGGACTGGGTGTTACTGTACAGGCGAATGACGGGGCGGCACTGTTTTCAAACTTGTGTTTGGTGGGTGTGTTTTGTGCGAATGGGAAGCTTGCTATGGAACGATATTTTCAGATTTTGGAAGGGGAAGATGGAGGGGAGGAAGGGGAGGAAGAGGGAAGAGGAGGAGGGCGAATGTGTTGTTGGGGTTGTGGTATGTGGTGATGGTGGTGATTGGCGGAGTGCTTGCCTGGACTATTTGGGATTCTGTGAGTAACTACCAGTGGTTTATAATTTGATATTCAATCTCTGGCCAACAGAAAACGGTAAATGGAATGTCGCCAAGGGTTGCACCGCAGAGAACTGCATGGGCTTGTTGTATTCTCATCACATTTGTTGGAACCAGTTTGTTGATGACTTGGTGCTATGGACGCACATATTACTTGTCGGCAAAGCAGTTCAGAGAGAATCCAATGATGCTGAGTTACTTTATGAAGGTGGGGGAAGAGTCGCAGGATCCTGAGACTCTTGGATTAATACGAATTCGTTTGGGTAAGATTCGGCTTAATTTATGTGATAATATATATACTAAACGGGGTTTGGATAGAGCGTAAGATTCTGTTCAAGTGCATTCTACTGTCAATGTCGCTGGTATTGTGCTATTTACCAATCTTTGTGTATTCCATGCTTCTTTGGTACTACAACTTTCCTTTGCGCCCTTCGTTTGATGTCGAGGGTCAGTTTTATATGGGTGGAGCCATTTGTCTTGCGGTCAATATGATTGTATCGCCGATTCTCGTCCTTTACTTCAATGCCGACTTAAGGGATGTGGTGTACTTTTGGAAGTGATTGTGTTATTCTTTTCCTTTATGATATAACTGTCAGTAATTGTTTGTTTGAATCGGACAAGAATGGAAGCCAACCTAATACGGTTTTCGCGGACGCCATCGCCGACACATCCAACGTGTCTTGTGTCAACAACATCACCATCGAATCACAAGTTATTTGGGCTTCCGTGAATGCCGCCCGGTCCTTCAGTGTCCCACTTGAACATGAACGTGAACGGAGAACCCGCCACAAACACACATTCTCGACACGTCAACTTCAGCACCTTTCCCTTTCCACTTCCGCCAACTTCAAACACACTCAACTCTGCTCCCTCGGAATCCAATCCAACAACAACAACAACAACCACCACCGACCACCACACAAACACAGAAACCAACTCAGTCTCGCCAACAACACATTCTCCGCGTCGCTTTCCAAATGGACAACGCTTCTTTCGCGCGCAGTCACTGCAGACTTTGCAGACGCACTCACTCAAATCAACGACAAACACGCGAGGACAATCGAAGAAGAGGCGAAGAAGTACGCCGATTCGGTCGCTGGTTTGACGGTGCGTGTCAGGGACTTGGAGGCCGTGCTCGTTGTTTGGAAGGAGAAGGTGCAGGCGAGGAATGCGGGTTTGGAGGCGGCCGGCCGTGTTGTTGGGGACTTGGTAAGCTTCGTGTTTGGCTGAACTCGTTGCTTATTCGAAATAGCATACGAAAGAGACTCTTGCTCGGTGCTTTTCAAAGTGGAAGTCTCGGTTCGCGGATCGCTCGAAATTACATTGGCAGAACGAATGGCGGCTTCAAAGGCGCGTAGCTCTGCTCTGCGTCGTGCACTGTTTGGCTGGCAACGTGTTTGTGGGGTCACTTGGCGACGATCTGTTGAAAAGAGTATTCGTGTCGAAGCGGAGAAGGCGATGGTTCAACTGGCTGCGGAATATGAATCACGTATCTCAACTGTAAGCGGTTTTCTCCCAACCTTACGAAGTCGCGCCCTCATTTATTCTCTGGCAGCTTCAACAAGAACTCCAAGAAACACGCGCCAAATTATGTCAATCAGAACTCGACCGACCGTGCACAAGGTGACATGAAAAAGCTCTTATGCGTGGAGTATGTGCTCTTAATATGGAAGCCATGAGTGTATTCCGGCCTGGTGTTGGTGGTGGTCTACCTGTTCCAACAGCCACGACTTTTTGAATGATGGACTGTCGCCTACCACACTTTGAATGCCAGTGAATCTATCGGTATAAGCCCATCAATATCGCTCCTGTCACGCGAGGACGAGGAGCATGGTGGTTGGAGATGCTGCTGGAAAGATTTATCCGAAACAACATGATTCTGCTGCACCTACGAGTGGACGAACAAGTCCTGTCGTTGGTAATGCGCCTTCATTACTGCAAAAGCCTTCTGTTTCTGTGCTAGCATTTTGCCTGAACAGCCTCTCTTTCTTAAGAAAGCTCAAGGGCTTGAGAATGAAGTTGCAGTTGTTTCTGGGAAGGAAGTGTTGGATGGGAAACGTGTCAAGAAAGGTGGTATAACTACAGCGACAACTGCGAATCATAGACTCCACAAACAGTCTTCAGGAAGAAACAGCCCAGTCAGTAAAGAAGTCAAAAGGGGCGAAGAGCCGCCACTTGTACAAAAAGCTGCAGGCGTCGCAACTTCAGTATACGCACGCAAGCACGATAACAGTGTCGGTGTCCATGTCGAACGACACTTGAAATAAATTATCATCAACTCGTTATCATTGACCAAAAAAGACACCATTTTATTACATACTATAAAACACTCCCAAAAATTCAACCTTATTCTTGATCCCCAACAACTCAACCAAAATGCCACGCTCACTCCCAAGCTGAATATACTTCTTGTGCATTGCATCTTGATACGATTTATCCTTTTAATCACAACCCCTGCCGTCCCCGCCCCACCCATCATAGAAGCTCGCGCACTCGCATACACACCAAACTCCCTCCTCGCCACAAACTTATTAAACTGGTCGCTATACTCATTCGCAGCTTGTAAACTCCAAACTGCGCGCGGACTCTGTATTCAGACAGGTTCCCTTTCAGGAAGGTGAGGATCTGGTCTTCCAGTCGATTTTGCAGAGGGAGAGGTTTGCGTGGGGTTGGGCCCACGATGTTGGGGAAGTGGACGGTGTTGTTTGGAGAAATGTTTCTACTTGTGTGAATCGTTTTTGGACGAGGGTACGGAGGGGTGCGGTTGTGAGTTCGCGTTTTAGAATGGGGCTGTGTGTGTGGATATGGGAAATGAGCTTTTGGAGAAAGTCTCCGGGTTGTGTGTTGTGGGTGGGTGTTGCGTCGAGTTCGAAGGTGGTTTTGATGAACGCTTTTCGGAGGGTGAGGGGTTGTTCGAGATCCATGAAGGAGATTTTGCTGCATACGAGTTCTAGGCATGGAATGACTTGAAGATAGTCTTTCGCGTTTGCTGGTTTTCGCGATAGAAGTGAAAGAGTAAGTTGATGGACAACTCCTTGCAACTGTACCGAGTTTTTCACTGCCATCTCGTCTTTCGCACTTAATTCGCCTCCCTCAGCATGGGCTTCTTGCAACTTGATCAGCTTGCTCAAAAACTTGAGCGAATCATACACAACCAACACCAAATTGGTCAAACTCAACTCCCCGGCTTTAGCGCCGACTCTCTCCAACGAGTCCATGAATGCGAACCTCAACAACGTGACATAAAACTTTGCAAACTCCTTCCCGGATTCAGGCGTTGCGTTGAACCCACTCCAGTCTTCTGAACAAACATATCCATAACCCGTTCACAATGAGCTCTGAATTGAAGTGAAGTGTGGAACATGGGATGTTTAAAAGTTCCATCAATCGAACTGACAACGCAACGCTCTTTTCTTCCCGCATTCGAAGTTCAACACACCTCATTTCATCCAACCAAGTCTTTTCCAGCACCATCACATGAATTTCATATCCAACAGAATTGTAGGCAAAAGCACCAAAACCGTACAAACGATCGCGCAAGTTCCACAAACTGACACTTCATAAACAGCTTCACAGCACTCATAAGTTCCGCTTCCCCAAGCTTCACAATCTCCTCTCTCCTAAACCCACTCGCAAGTCTCAGAATATGCACCTTCCAAGACTCGAGGTGTCAAGTAACGAAGGAACTTCCAGCAACGCGTTCAAGCTCTTCATCACGACACGGATATTATAACTCGCTATCCGGGCTTCAAGGTTCTTCATGGCGTCGTCCCACCCACGCTCGATAATGAATCGATGGAGAGCCATGAATGTTGATTCTTTTGGTGGGAGGTGCGGTTTACGGACAATGACGTTGATGATCTCTTTGACGACCTGACTGTCGACTTTAAGGAAGCCTTGAGCGGTTGTGAAGAGGTACTCTGAGTCCACTGTGGCGAGCGTTTCTTTTTTGATACCGTTCAAGACTCGTAACAAGTGTCCTTTCCATGTGTTTATACGCGACATTAGGCTTTCTCGGGAAACGAGCAACGAAAGACTTTCAAGAACGACGGATGGATTGACAGTTGCTAGACGGGATTCGATTGTGGCCATCAAATCATCCCACCGACACTCTACAATCATAGGGTGTATCTGTAAGATCATATGCTTCGAATCAGTGGAGGGGAACGGTTTTGCGAGGATGGCTTCCGTAAGAATTTTTGAAATGCCTATGTCAAGACCTCGCATGCCACTCATTAGAGTGATGAGAGTGTCGTGAATGACGTTTGAATCCATCTGGGCCATTTCGCTTTTGTTCAGTCCTTCAATCACGCGTTTGACATGAGCTGCGGCGTTAAGGGGCTTTGTCGATGGAGGTCGACGTGATGGAAAGAGTTTGCAGATCATCTCAAGAGCCAACTTTGGTCCAGCCCGAATTAGAGCCGTTTCCAATAACTTGAGGTCATTTTCAAGTTCCTTCTCGACCAAGAACCTGTGAAGCGATTCCACAACGGCTGCACTTTGTATGGGCTTTGCCAAAATTGTTCGAAGAATCCACTTGTATTCATCAGTATTAAGTGCGGATAGTCTATCACGACTAAGTTCGGCCCAAATTGCATTAAGATGCAACCAACTCAGTGATAATGCTTTTGAGCGAACGGATTCGACTAGGTCCAGGCAGTTGTATTTCAAAGCAGTGCTGTAAGTGAAAGCAAGAAGATGTTCATCCTTCCCGGTAGTCTCCACAAAGTTCACGTTGCGAGCAATGTGGCTGAGCAATATCTCAACATGGGAGACTAAATCGGCCTCTGCGAGACGTACAAGAGCTAACATCTTCCCACCGGGTAACAGTCTGATTGAATTTACGTAGACTGCGAACTGGTCTCTTGAACAGCCAAGAGAATGAAGCGAAACCCATAGATTCCGTGGAAAGTCCAAAAGGACATCGGACGGGTACGAAAAGTGCGTCAAGATTGTAATGATGTGATCCAGACGTTTCAGTGACGAGCAAAAAGTCAGCAGTTTGCAAACATTAAGTGACGTTGAGGGAGAAGTTGCAACAAGTGCAGGAGTTTCTTTGATAGTTGCGATTAATTTGTCGAGCTCCTTTGAAGCCAAAAGTTCAAATGTTGAAGATTTTTCTAAGAGTATCTATTGTATTAAAGTTAGATTGACGAAGGAGCAGGAAGAATGAAAAATACCTCAGAGATTTTTTCAACAGATTGACCAATGCCTGCCACGGAAACCGCCATCTCTTTCGGCCAGAACACCAAAAACGACACACGATAAATCAAGTCTACCGTTCTGTCAAACTCGTACTCGTCGACACAAACGCGATCATGAGGTTCCATTTCACGGTAAAACAAGTCATCAATTTTCGTGAGTTTTGGTGGCATATATGGATCCCTCAGTCCAATAAATTCTTGCTCGAGGTCCACAGAAACATGCTGATACTCATCAGTGGGGCCATTATCGGAGACCCATTTCATCTTATACGTGACTTCACCAGGGCAATCAAACTTGACGTTGTCAAGCCACTGCTCCCCAGCGTCCGAGTCAGCCCCATTACCAATATCGTAGCAGTAATAGCAGATACCAGATTCATTACAGATACACTCTTCCTCGTCATCATCGTCAGACTCCTCGAAACAGCCATACCCCCACCCATACGAATCTCGAGGCGGATTCGGGTTCTCAAACGAAACAGTTCCCCGCTCATGCTTTTCGATTGTCAACATACGTACATCCAATTTTGCCAAGGACACGTCATCATCAACATTCCAGTCTTCACCAACATTTTGCAGCATCCCCATTAGAAGTGGATCAATTCTTTCGCTGTCTGGGAAAGACTCCGGGTCCATGTCGTCGTCATCTCTAGTTTCATACGTGGCGTTCATTTTAATCAAGAGTTTTGACGGGCAAGGTCTGTTTTGGGAGAATGCTGTACGCCAGGTGTCAACGAGTTGATCCAAAATTTCAGAGGCAGTAGTCGAGCACGGCGCGAATGCACGAGGAATAGAGACGTTAGTTTGATGGACTTCGTAGATGAGTGATAGCCGTTGACCGGAAGTGATGGACAGGGGTTTGACAATAATGTTGTTGAAGTGAAGGATAGAGAAGAAGGTGTCATCGTCTGGTTCTGCCGTAAGGGTAGTAGTTGTGGCATTCTCTTCGTTATCATCAATAACGATTGGATCGTCTTTCGTGGGAGACTTTGGAACGTTGTTTTCGAAGATTGGTCCGGAAAGTTTGAATTCACAAGTGGTTTGATAGTCAGAATGGCTAAAGGCGACGGATCCACCCGAGAAATCGGAGGGACAAATGACTGAAAAAGTTGCAACATTCAAGGAAGTGTCTGGGGCGGCGTCTTTTGCGGGATAACTTCGATGTCCAGACTCGGCGGTTTCAAGCACGAGGCGAGACAGAACAAGCTTCAATCCAAGTTTTGAAGTATCGAGATTCATGGCACGTGCATTGGCTTTGAAGGAGGATTCGATGGAGGCAGCGAATGCCTTAGATACAGAAACCTGATTTGGCAGTGTTTAATAGTTGTTTCATACTAAAGAAAGAGACGGCACACCTCTCCCTGAAACCCCTTATTTAACAGTGCCTGAGCCTGCTGTGGAACCAAGGGCAGCGAGATGCGACCCAGACCCGCTACTTTAACAACTGGATGTGGGACCTGGAACGTCCTCGCATGAACAAAGAGGTCCATCGATTGGAACGGAGAAAGAACAGCGCCGATTTGTTGTCCAATTGATGTTGTGTCCCCGTCGAGAAAGTGTTGGCCAATCATTGTCGATGTGGTTGAAGTGGTTGTTGTTGTTGTTGTTGTTGTTGTTGTTGTTGTTGTTGTTGTGTTGGTGCGTGTCCGAAAAGTGGGCCGTCTCTTCTTTGATTTGGAACTTCTTCTTCTTCTTCTTGTTGTTGATGCCGAAACAGACTCAACCGGAACAGCCTCTGCTTTGGCCTCTCGGACTTTCACACTCGGCTTGAATTTGACGTGGCCCTTCTTGACTGTCGATGAGACGAAAACCGTGGACATGCACTGCGAAGTTGAACAAGTAAGTGGACGAAAGACACTCAGAATTTGAAAAGAATATTATTGATTCAAATTGTGTCAACGTCAAACTATATCAGCCATCCCTTTCAACACTGAAACTTCTAAGAACCTTACTTTCTGAACAGGGTCGGCGCCTCCAGACACAATACCTATCTGTCGTTTTGTGCGACAGTCTCAAAGTGGTTCACTCAGTCTCTTGTTGCGGCCAGCTACGAAATGTGTTGTCAGTCGGTTGAAGCTGTAATATCCCAACTTTGATTCAAAAGAGCTGTCAGTACGTCCTCCCACCACCTTGGTCCATGTATGCCGGTTTCTTGGTATATTTTAACTTCAACAATGCTACGTCATCCTCAAGTCATCAGGGGATCTAGCTCAAATGGTAAATTTTGGGGGACATTTGCCCCTTAAAAAAATGAGCCCCAACCACCACTCTTGCGCCGCAGGCCACGTCGCTTGCGTCGCAGACTCGTCGCGCAGCCCCATTACTGTCTTGCGCCGCAGGCACCTCGCTAAGCGTCGCAGACTCAGGTGAGCCCCCTTACTGTCTTAGCGTCGCAGACTAATCCGCGCCCCCTACCAACGTCGCTTAACGTCGCAGACTCACTACGCAGCCCCCTTACTGTCTAAGCGTCGCAGACTCGTTCTTCAGCCCCAAAACGTGTCTAATGGTTGGGGCCCGTGCACTCGAAAGACGTGTTTTCGGTGAGTGTCTCCCTCTTTCCTTCCCCAGCCTCTCCAACGTAAATCATTGCCAACCCACTCTGACTCACTCATTCACTCATTCACTCATTCTACTCGTAGAACACTAGCCCGGACCCTACCAACGTCGCTTAGCGTCGCAGACTCACTACGCAGCCCCAAAACGTGTCTAATGGTCGGGGCCCATTTGCTCACACTCTCCACACACTCGACGCCAATCTACTCTACTCTACTACGAAGCCGCTCTATTGGTGAGTGCTTCCTTCGCTTTGCTTTGCCGCCCAATCGGAAATGGTTGCCAATCCACTCTGACTCACCCATTATACTCGTAGATCCTTCGAATCGTGTATTATAGTCTATTGGACAATGGATGGGTGATCAACGGAGACGTCGTCCACTCCCTTGTGGTTCTTCCATCCTCAACTCGCTCTTTTCAACCAACACTCGCTCCTTTCAACCAACCCTCGTATCTGGCCTATACTCAGTCGTAGCTTGTTCTTTGTTCAGCTCATCACCGGCATGTTCTGGCGTGTTCGGCGGAAACCTCATTGTGTTGCTTGATTTCAATTGCTCACTCCCCTCAATCCCTATCTCACCTCTACAATGAGCTCTTTCACAACCAACTCCAGCCATCGTTCGGTACCTGAGTCGCTAGGATTCGGGGAAAGATCTGGAAAAGATCTGGGGAAGGAAGTGCCGATACTCACTTGTCATGTAAATCTGATTTCTTGTTGTTTTTTGTCTACCGTTTCGTTAACCATTTGTAGTATCCAATTGTCCTTTCTTGGAAAGAGGATATAATACGCATTTTGATGTTCCTCTACAGATCTGATTGTTGTTGGTTTGACACCTCTTCGCTGGTAGTGTTTTGTTTGTGTTTTGTTTTACTGTTAATTTTACTTCGTTTAGCTTCCCTCTCGCTTCAAAATGCCGAAGCCGCTTCGTCAGCCGTTTCCATTCTTACTTATGGATTGGTTTGATACACAGTCAAACGTGATGGAACGTAGAGGTAATCGACAAGCGTCCAACTCGTTCAATCCCACTTTTTCATTTACAACTACTTCAATTGTAATTCGTTCTCTTTTCTTCCTTCCCTTTTCTTACAAAATAAATTATTGTCCGAACTTTGACAGTGTGAGTTACTCATCCCGTCGTTCTTCCCTCAATCCCTCATGCCTATCACTCCGCGCTGGGTCGTGTCTCACCCATCGCGGCATTGTGTGGTGCCAACTCTTGAACAAGTGACAAAAATACTCGCAGCGACGAATGCTTACATTCGTCCTCAGGTTGCTGTAAACTGTACGTCTGATATTGCGTCCAACTGAGAGCGTCAATGATGTCCTTTGTAGTGCCTCTCAGCACAATATCATTGGACGGTGCTTTGATTCTATCAACTTGGACGTGATTTAAACCTCATCAGACATTACACAAGTAACAAAACATATTTGCGTTTATCTAAGCATTCATAGTGGTTGTACTCAACTTTAAGCGTGCCTTTGCATGTTTTATTTGAGTTAGACTCATTCTCAAGTTGGGATTTGTTTACGGAGATTCCACTACTTTGTATGCGATGCGCATCAAAACACGAAAACTCGAACCCAAATCCAACGTCTTTTCCTCTCCCTTTTCTCGGTCTTCCTTGTGCTTCCATCAAAATGAATGCCGCTCCACATCTGTATCTTGAGATCTGGTCCCAAATCCTCTCCTTTCTTGACCCAAACTTTGTAATGCGGCTCCGCAATCTAAACCGAGTCTTTGATTCCGTCTTGACAAGCACAACCTTCTGGCTCACGGCTCTCAACAAAAGTCAACGTGCAATTCATGCTGAAGGAGCCTATATTCCATCGACGTTTGACCGAATGTGGCTCATCACCTCAACTGTTTATGGTACACAGTACGTGGGACGGAACATGCGATGTCTTCAAGCTTGGTTAGCAAAGCGCATGCTCAAACGATTCATTCGTACCGTCCATTCCCGTGTTTGATTCATTTTGCTCGGGTGTGACTTTGGTTTCGACTCTTTGCTTCTTGATAGCGTCAGATTCGAGTGGTTCTCCAGCTTGGAAGTTAAAGTTGTAAGTTTTCAGACCATCTTGCGGAAGAAACATACCTCTTGACATTCCGATCGTAACACTGGTAGCGAGGATTATGGAAGGCGCACCTAATCCCGCCACGCTTGCGAATCTTTTTGGAGGTTGTGACTGCTGCATCATTCCAAGCAAAAAGTTATGTCAAGAAAGGAGAAAAAACAAAGATCATTTTAATTAAACAGTCCATCACCAGTATAGATACTCATTACTCCATCCACCGCGTTTACTCCTTCACTTTCAAAACCTTGTTCAAAGACTCTTGCATAACGCCCATCATTCCCATCATAGTCTGCATACTATCCTTGAGCGAAATTATGGTTGCCGACTGTTCCTCAAAACGTTCAAAGAAACGAGATTCGCCAGAGATTCCAAGGCTTGAGAGTTGGTCTCGTTGAGGTTGAGTGTTCTACGGCGAAATCAGAAACAAGTCGCGATAACTAGTCAATATCACCTTTCCCGCAGCCTCGCACTTAATTTTATACGAATTGCAACTCTTTGTAACACGCTGACAGACAAGCTTGAATTCGTTTGATTGAAACAACTCATGTTCCAAAATCTTGTGGTCGGCTTTCATAAAGCCAGTGTAAAGAGCGTGGGCCGTTCCTGTCAATTGTTATTGGGTATTAGGCAGGAAAAATAGAGCGCTTTCGAATCACAAACCTTGATAGAGTCGCTTTTTGAACAGCTTCAATGCGCGCACCACACCACAAAGTGATTGAGAGTCTCCGAATCCGGGCGCCTCAGAGTCAACCAATTGGAAGAATTTGTTCAGCTCCGGCCAAGTTCGAGTCAACAAAGTATCAGGCACCTCCACGTCCCAGGGAATATAGTAGTGCTCCTTCTGGCTACGCACACCGTGATCCGTTGACGTGACAATAAAGTATGTGCTGTATCCCTTGTTGTAGCACTGCTTGTAGATTGGTTTCTTGCCAGCCTTTTTCCCTTTACTCCAGCATGCATCCTCAATCTCGTCATCAGGACAGTCCAGAGCTCGACGCGGATACGAGCCTTCCTTTCGATCCAAGTGTGTTACAAGTCCTGCCGTATAACGTCCGATTGCTGTATAACAAGTCCTGATGAGAATATTCAACCAACTCGCTGTCATTGGTTTTTCAGCATTTATCCCAGGGAGAAGAACAAATCGTTTGCAAGCGTCATAGCCGTCTTCAAACGGAGGCCACTTGACTCCAAGCATAGTGTGCTTCCGAAACAAGAACCAAGCCAGGGACACATCAACAGAGAATCCAGCGTCGCGGTGAGTACCAGCAGAGACAATCGACTTGTCATCCTGTCCAACCTTGGAGAAGAGATACGAGAGCTTGTTGTTATCCATAATAAACTCCGTGACCATCATTTTTGGAACAGTGTGCTTGTTTCGTTCGTTACAGTGGTCTGTGTAGTGCTCGTTTGCGTCAAGATCCAAATACTCAGTGAAACGGCGTTCTTGAGCCCGAGACATCATGGCACGACCCATGTTCAAGAAAACTATTCCTTCAAACGGATTCGCTTTTGCACTGTTAAGAAAGTACTGGCGAGCAGCAATCTGGTCTTCGTGGGACAATGCAGCTTTTCGCTTCGTGGCTTGACGGTCAACATCATTAAGACGGTATTGTTGACCAACATCCGCCTTGATTTGATCTGTGAAATCAGATTAGAAACAAAAACAAAAAAACGATAACGAGTGTAAAAAAACGTACTTGTCACTGTATGAAGAGCAGTACGAGAAAGATCCAACTTTTCACCAAGAACAGCTTGACAGATTTGAACAATCAATGAGAATCCTTGTTGGTGGTACGACGTTGCCAGCTTAACACCTAGTGATGACGGTTACTCCTTAAACTAGTTGGACGTACAACAAAAACAAACCTTTTTCTCCGTTCTGCGATTGGGAAGTCTTGCGCTCCATTGGCTTTTCACCATACATTTTCAGAAACTGGACGCCGTGCAAATTGACATCAGGACGTGACTTGTACGACAGAAAAAGAGCAAGCCGCTTTTCCAGATTATCAGTTTCATTTTTCGCCTTGACGGCAATTTCAATCTGCGCCTTGAGGTCTAGAATATACTCTTCCATATATTCAGCGTATCTATAGATGGAGCGACGAATAGATTGGTACGAGCTCAGTTGAGCAACTTGCAGCATCCCAAGTAGCTTCAGTGAGAGGTTGGCGACATCATTTTGGACAAGAATCGACATTCTGGGATAAGCATCGATCAGATCGTTCATAAGGGAGACGTAAAGAGCGAATCCTCCAAAAAAGATGACAAAGACATGCAGAAAAGGCTGCTGCTCGGGAGCGATGAAACCTGTACAAAAATGATCAATAATTTCGATAATGGAATAAGCAACAACTAACTGGAGCTCTTGATAAGACAATGTTGCCGGGTCATCGAGTTTGCCAGGATAATACGCTTCTCCTTGTCTTGAATTTCGGGAATCTTTTGAATGGACTTGTTTCCGGGAAGCGAGAATGAGACAGCTTCAAGTAGTGCTGTGTAGATGGGCTGAACAGGATCTTTTTGACGGCGGCGACGTTCTCGTTTGCGAATAGCCTCTGGTTCTTGGCTGAGTTGAGATTCCAGCTTTTTGGAGGCACCACGAAATACGACGGGGCTTTTGCGTAACTTTCCATGAGTCGATGGCACGACTCGAGTGGATTTGGAGGCAGGTGGTGGGATGGTGGCGTTTCGCGGAGTGGCAGGATAAACAGCTAGCGTCAGGAGAACAGATGCGGCGGACTCTCGATCATCATCTGTCATTTTGTTAGTCGTAAGTAATGCAAAGGAGCGTGTGCAATACCAAAGTCGTTGCTCTCTATGTCGTCACCATCGTCTTCATCTGATCCACAGTCGCTCCCGCCTTCGTAGGCATCATCTTCTCCAGTATCTACAGACGCAGCCCAGGCGGCAGTACCAAGTTCAACGGCTTTACTTGGCAGTGCCTGCAGCTCAACTCGAGATCGCTTTTTGGTCTCGTTAACGGCCGGACTGACAGGATCGTTGGAATTCCGAGACACACGTTTACGTACAAGACCGACTGGACGATGTGGAGGGGCTGGCGTGTTTGTTGGTGGTTTCGAGATCGTGGGAGTCACTTCGGCCTGAGAGTACGTTTCCCAGTCCTCGTTCGTCGCGTCCCATTCTTCCTGCGTTATTGGCTCCTCTCCGTCGGTCCAGTGCGCTTCGTAGGTGTTGCTCAGGAGGGGGTTGTAGCGATGTCGCTGCTCGAGTGGGAGGTTTGCGAGGTGTTCTTTCAGAATCTCGTCGTCGTCAGCGGCAAAACAGCCGTATGGATCATTTAGAGATACAGACACTAGAGGAGAGAGGAGGGTTAGATAATGGGGACGAGATTCATTTGGGGATGAAAATGAGCGTCAGACGTTTATACGCTCATTCCACGCACAGCTCAGTAGCGCTCACATTCCGCCTAATTCCACTCGTTTTAGACGCTCCTTTCGCCCGCTACGCGCGCTCAAAGTCGCGATAATCGGGAGATAGTGCAATTCTACCTTCATTATTTGGCCTCGAAAGGGCCCTTCTCCATTGACTCTGGGGCTCCAAATCGACTCTTTTCGACTCTTTTCTATTGTAGTAGTAGGGGCTGGTGGTGTCGCGGCGGAGAAGGAGGCGGGCTCGGCAAGAAAGCACATTCGTGCCTTCTTACCTTTGCCCGCCTCCTTCTCCGCCGCTCTGTCTGCGACGCTAAGACAGTAGTCGAGGCTGCGTAGTGAGTCTGCGACGCTAGAAGTGGTGCCTGCGGCGCAAGAGTGGTGGCGCTGGCGGAACATTTCCTCGTTCCGAGCAAATGTCCCACCAGCTTTAAGGGGTAGAGCGCTCGCTTAGCATGCGAGAGGCACTGGGATCAATGCCCAGGTTCTCCACTATGGACAGATGGCCGAGCGGTCTAAGGCGCTGCACTCAAGTTGCAGTCAAGCAATTGGCGTGGGTTCGAATCCCACTCTGTTCACTTTTCCCGGCAATTCATTTTCTTATATTTACTTCCATTTATTGAGAAGTGAAGACATCAGACAACCATTGCAATAATGACAGCTAACAGGGTGCTAAGATTATGGAACATGGCAGCACTTGCTTGAATATTGTTTACAGACTGAGTAAATGTTAAAGATGATCTTGTTTGAGCAGAGGCAATAATTGTTGATGATGGAGTTGAAGCCAACAGTGCAAAGCTTTCACTGAATGCGACGCCATCAAAGGCGTTACTTCCTCTAATTCCACCTTTTGCAGATCCAGTCCATCGTGTAAACACACCCTTTCCACCCAACATAGCAATTGCAACTTGTTCACAATAACATCCAAAACTCCATCTCCGTTCGCCAAAACAAAACTGAGTCCAAAAGAAGAAGTTTTAACTTGAGAAGGAATAGTTGGTGGAAATGTTGCACCACCTTGCACTGTCATTGTGAAACCTGTTGGTTGACAGCTTGACGCTAAGACGACCCCATTACGCGAGACATACGCAGATGTATAATTCTTGCCGTCAACTCCAATTACTAGAGACCAAACAACGGAGAAGGGTCCAAGTGCGGCATGGCCCCAGTATTCTCCAATCATATTTTTAAACAAGGGTGAAATTCCCCAGTTACTGTCGTGATAACCACGACCATCGAAAGAAAGTTTAGTTCCATCCGCAAAGGTAAAACTAGCGCGAGCTTCGGCGTCTGGAACTGCATTCGACCAGTAAATCCCTGAAGCCCAAGTTACATCACTTGTTTGTGTTGATACGCCACATCCATAATGAGCAGGAGCTGTCTTAAAGACAAAAAAATCATTCAATGGAAAAGAGTACTGGAAATAAGCACCTTCTTCAACTGCAAGGATCCAACAAACCCAGTGACACAACATACCCACTTTCGGAACCACACCATCCCCCCAGAGCCCCATAATCCCCGCTACTCCATTCCTTTTCTGGAAGAACGTAAGAAACATCCGCGACACCCAATGAAGCGACGATAGTTCCATTCGGGAGACTTGCACTTGCCAACACAGCTAAATTGCCGCGGCTTGGATTTCCCAGCTGGAATGCATTCTCAGGCGCAGAAAAAAACGTGAGCGTGATGGAGCCGGGCGTTGCAGGTGCTCCCACGGCGTCAAAATGCCACCATTGGTATGAGTTTGCGTTGGGTGCAGGAAGGATCTTGGGGCCGTCTAATGAGAAAGCTGGGCTTACGGATGCGATCGCTGTGGAAGATCCTTGGTACAATGTACTATTGAGTGCAAATGCACGAGGCGTGTTTGCAAGAGGCGTGATTGTGCAAAGGGACATTGGTGGTATTTT
Organism: Rhizoclosmatium globosum; assembly: GCA_002104985.1. Taxonomy (NCBI): domain Eukaryota; kingdom Fungi; phylum Chytridiomycota; class Chytridiomycetes; order Chytridiales; family Chytriomycetaceae; genus Rhizoclosmatium; species Rhizoclosmatium globosum. Next base: position 16,014 of record MCGO01000167.1, on the reverse strand, counting down.
TAAGATGTTTTTTTGCTGCTGTCAAATTGGAAACAAAGCACCATTCTGAAAAGGGTTCAAGGAGTGGTTCAAGAACGTGCAATAACTCTGGCAATCTAAATACTCGGCACCTAATTATGGAGTCGAGGGAAAGGGCATTACTCTCAATTTCTCTTTTTCTGAGCGTCAAGCCTCAATGTCATTCTTCTTCAGCCGTATCCTTCCGACCGCTGCCGTAGGTTTTGGTGAGCATTCTTCCTTTGATGTTACTATTCTAGGCTAAGTAAGCTGTTGGAATCAGCTGCTTTCAAGGCAAACGAATACGTTCAAGCCAACCGCCAAACCTCTCCTTTCCTACTATACCTACAGAGACCAATCGCTCGAGACTTACAGGCGATTGTTGATCCAAGAACATCGTATGGATACACTCTTGCACAAGTGACAGCTTGACAAAGCTGGACGATCGTTGGAAACCTCTGCGAGCAGACGGTCTTGGATCATTTCGTTTCAATCAACTACTTAACAATACGATCTCATCTTACACTCTCGAATAAAACATTCTCCTGCCAGAAGTTTCTCATCCAATTCACTTTTTTCTGAACCTCAATCCACTCTCTTATCGCCTTGTCTTCCAATGTCCTTCTTCCAAGCATTCGGACGCATACTACCAATTGGAGTCGGCATCTTTGGTACCAGTACAACCTTTCTTTCGCATGAACCTTATGAGAACTATACTATATTAGCTGCTGTCAAGGGCCACTCATGGTACCTCTCCCGAACTCCCCACTCAACGCCATGCCCCCGCTTTGAAATGCAACAGGATGCAATCAAACTCAAAGAGAATGTACTCAAGTTCTTGGATCGACCTTACTTTCTTGATGGATCGATATTAGATCCAACTACATCATATGCATTCACATCTGGGATTAACGGGATATAGAAGTCCTGTGAATCAATCTCGTTGAACCTCATAACGCTTGCGCCAGCTCCTGTTTCTTGCAGACCTCATATTGCGATCATTTGGCTTTAGAGCCCACAGTTTCGAACGACCTCTATAATAAACCTTTCTCTGCACTTAACTCATGAGAAACCGATTGGCTTGATACTGCTGTAGCCAGTGGTTAACCACTTTGTGTCTAACCAATACCATTCACTCATCAATAACTCATATTTATTACACAACTATCCTCCGATCCTGATGATTCCTCGCCCGTGCAATCAAATCCCTTCTATCCCGATACAAGCCCATATTTCCCATCATAGACCCAACCGTATCCACAACCGAAGAATCAATCCTCAACTTACTCCCAACTTCTCCACGTGGGACAACCTTCCCCGTCATACTAACCTTCCAATCCACATAACTCCCCCAACTCGTCCCAACAACATTCCCAAACCCAATCGCCGATCCATGACGCTCCGCAAACCGCGTGAACATTGTCTCTGATGCGAGGTTCGTGCTGAGGACACTGAATTCAACGTCCTTGACGGCGTGTAGGTGTGACTGGGATACGATAAAGTCGAGCATTTTGGATGCGATTCCTTGTCCTTCCGACGACTTCAAGACCACGATTTCGTTGATTGTAAGTGTATCCGCTGCTGCTGCTGCTGCTGCTGCTGCTGCTGCTGCTTCCGCTGCTGAAGAGGGTTGTTGTGTTGTGTGAGAGTCGATTGGGAAGTATGCTTTATGTCCAAACTTGACTTTAGTAGCGTACGTGCGAGCGAGGATGTATCCGACCATTGTGCCGTCTTTTGTCCAGGCGGAAGTGTGGAGAGAGTTTGTTGAGGGGAGGTACGAGTCTCTGTGGTTTTGGGCGTTTGAAGGGCCGCTGAGGTTTGAGCGGAGGCGGGTTTGGATCATTTTGTCGGCGAGGGAAGCGTCGTTTGCAAAGTGGGTGGCGGTGCTCATTTGGAGGGAGACTGGTGGGAGGATCCGGTGTTTGCTCATTTGGATCGTGTGTGGTTTGTGCCTTCTTTTGAGAGGGAAAATTCGAAACATATTTTGGTACACAGTCATTAAAATTGTGGATTAATCGGGGAGGTTTATTAACACCTTGGGCTCGACTTATAGAAGGTACTGATACGGGATAAATTTTTCACTGCATGCCTTATCACAACGAGAAAAAAAGCAAAGACGACCAAAACCATCAAATGGCCCCGAAACGCCCTAGAGGTTTCAAAACCCATCGTCCCACGTCGCTAGGAGTCCCAGACCGTAACTCGGAGGAGGCTATAGAGCTTCGTCGTAGGTTGAGGCTATATTCCATCAAATGGTGGCAGCTGGCACCGCACAAATGCCACCACAAACAAAGCGTCGACGGTCTATTTCGTACATTGTCAAATCCAATCCTGTCGAGCAGAAAGAGGACACTGAAGATATACAATGGGAAGGATTCACTCAGGAATACAACGACAATGAAAGCGCCCCAAAACCACCACCTGAGGAGGAGGACGAGAATTATAATGCTGATGGAGAATATGATGCAACTGACTTCATGGATCGAGGACCTGAGTTTCACTCGTACTGCCCACGTGTGCCCAAAATGTCTCGAAAGGATCATTCAACCCGGCGAAAGTCTGAAGCAGAAGGATGGATTCGTATAAACGAATATCTTCGACAGCAAGTGGCTCTTGTTTTGGCTCCCAATCTTGTAGGACAAGTTTGTCTATGTGGTGCGCCAGCGAAATTTCGATGTATTCACTGCCGTCTCTCAGGAAATACTTCAGTATTCTGTTGCATTCACGTTCGAGACCATGCTCTTGCTCACAAAGCTATTGATAAGGATGGCATTGTTTATACCAGGGAGGAAATGCGGACAATATCTTGTTGTGAAACAAATTCTGTCCACACAACATCTATCATAACATTATTGAGGCTGCACAGTGGCTTTGAGTCTATTGCATTCAATGTGTGCTCAAGTCACGATATTTGGGCCTTGCTGATTGGGAATGGGTTTTTTCCTGGATCTCCCTCATCTCCCCGTAAGTTTCGTGTATTTGTCTACTTCAAGCTTACATTTTACAGGAGTCGCATTTGCAATTGAATTATTTCACGTTGTTCAGCAGTTTTTTGCTGGTCGCATACGTATATCATCTTACGCAGCTTCAATGGTTTTATTTGACAATGTACCGCTGTATGCAACGAGAGTGCACGACACTGTATATCAGCAGTTTCTACCCAGTTTTCGAGAGTTTCGAAAGTGTTCGCACTTGATTAACCACTTGCGGTTGACAGACAAAGTGGTTGAAAAATATGGAGTTGGAAGGACCTTCTGCCCTTGTATGGGAGGAAATGAGGAAGATAGTGAATTGGCTTCGTATCCAAGAATGAGAAGCAACGACGCGTGTTTTTCCTTCAAGCGAAAAACTGTGGCAGCTGGCGGCGGTGGAAGCTATGTTAATCCAAGTAAGATTTACAGTTGATCTTTATTATCAGCGTATTCCGAAATTATCTAAGAATTTGATCACTGAGCAACAGAAGTGTGGGTTTGAAGGATGATATAGGTTTGTGAATCTTACATTCTCAACAATTTCCAAAACCCGATACGCAGCATCTCCAATCAAATTCTTGAGCTGCAGTCGAAAATAGTGTAACAGGGGTGAAAGTCTCTCCAGAAGTGGCCGCAGTGTTGGGTGGATTCGACACGTTGACCATTTGTCGAACCCGTCGGTTTCATACACAGACTTGAGCGTAATGTTCTTTCCCATCAAATGTTTGCTGTAATGAGGAGTTGGTATGTGATCCTGCTGCCCTACCCAGCATGCCAAAATATAACAGCCTTTGACAGGTTTGCCTGCAACTACAGGGAGCACATCCAGTAGATCTTGCAGAGTTGATTGAAGTGGGTCGGCGATGTAATGAGGCGACATGAATCTTAAAGGTTGTTAGTGCTTGGTTCACTTTGCCAACAACATACCTCGCACATAGAACCTTTCCACGACTTGTCACAATTTGCATCGCTGCTCCATTAGTGTCATCAAAGCTGCCACGCCAGTCGCTGACATCAATGCTATGAATGGCCGCGCTGTTGATGGCGTGGTTGATTGAGCGTTTGTTTTCAAGATTCTGTCGGTTGATAGATTTTCGATGGCCTTTCCTCTTCTGCCGTCGCGACTTATTGCAAAACGAGGGAGTTGAAAGCCGAAGACGAATGTAAGCATTCGTCGCTGCGACAGACAGTTGTGACAGGGGGGCTTTCATTTCCAAAAGTGTTTTCGAACACGAAAGAAAGAAAGAACAAACTCACATCCAAAACAAGATAAACACAGTAAAAAGTAAACAATAAATGGGTTACAGCCAATCTCCAAGCCAGTCAGTATCCTTACTCCTCGTCCTTCAACAGTTCTTCTTCATCAACTGCTAACTCCAAACCCTGCTTCGATTTTGCAAGAATAAGCTTTTGGCACCACATCCTGAAACCAAATGTGAATTCTCCAGGTTCTCCTTCGTCTGTGCGAGAGAGTGCCATGTTCGTGATGGCGTCACCAAGATGTGTTTCTGAGTCATTTGTCCACTGAACTTCGCCTTCATTTCCATACACTCCATGCATTCTGTTATTAAACTCTATCCAGTCCACAAAATTGTCTTCATTTTGCGCTACGTCTCCCTCGTTTTCGACATTGACAACACTTGGACGTTCATTCCATACAAGGCACACTTTCTTGTTCTTCAACAAGACACTCAAAACTTGAAGCTGATTAAGACGGAGTTCTCGCTTGACAGGAATATCCAATGGCCAACCGTCAAAATAGAATTTCATCCCGTGCATAACACCTTTCTCCAAAGTCTTCCATGGAATGATTCGCACAGGCGCTTTCCCCTTCTCTCCTAATCCAGTGTTGATTACTTTTCGTAAATAGAGTGTAACATCTTGCGCTGCCGCAGCGTACTCGACTTTGTAGAACTTCTGAATTCCAGGAACAGATCCATTCATTCTGCTCAAGAACTCAATCAATTTGACTAGATTGATATCTTTCGATGCGAGATGCTTTTCTAACATCAGCGCAGTTGCGCCTCGCACTATCGACAGGGCTTTCTGGGTCTCCTCATTAACAAACACCATAGTCCCTGAATATCCCAATTGAACTAAAAGAGTTCAATTTAATTACTGCAAACACTCGCTTCTTTTTCAAAATTACCTAAACAGTCGGTGCATTGGGCGATCAGCTGAAACAGACTGGTCCGTTTACGATCACGTTCGGAAGGAGTGAGTTCTTCAATTGCCAAATCGGGTCGGGAGTTCTTCTCTTTAGCTTTATCGCTGAAGTCTTTTGCAGTGTTTGGGCTGTTCTCCTTTAAGTTTGCCCATCACTGTGCCAAAATCTTCGTGGCTTCAGGAAGGAGTTTAGATCTTTCAACGGAAGGATTTAAGGCGGCTGCAGTATTCACTTATGCAGAGTCAGCTATCTTGATGAACAGATACGTGAGCTTTACTTACTTGCATTCTCCATTTCTGAAGCACGGAACTCAAAGAAACCGTTTGTATTATACACTTTCTTTTTGGTTACTTCGTCCAACTGTAAGGCACTGCCACGTGCTATCGATGCTGGTGGTTGTTCAACTTCAGGCTCGCGCTCAGGCTCATTCAGTGAAGCCTTTTCAGAGGGTTTAGGTTCCCGCTTTTTCGCCAAATAGTTTTGCACAAATGTCTGAATATGATATAGTATAAGTTAAGATGGATATGTGGAAGGTACTTGGTTTGACAGCATACCTTGATGCGTTTCTCCGACGTCGCAACAGATTCTGCAAGCCTCTTCCTTTTAAATGCATCTTCCTGTCTGGCTGAGATTTTGTTTGTTTCTATTTGTTCTTGGAGGTACTTTGCAGCTTCCTTCGAGAAGGTTTTGTTTTGCGATTCGTCGAATTGAACAATAGTGGTCATGCCCGATTTTGATAATAAAGTAGAGTCAAGTAAAGCACCATGACGACTAGCGTCTTGTGAATTCAGCGTCGTCGATTCAAACTCAGATGGGTCTAGATTTGACTCCTGGGGATGATTGATTCCAACGCCATGGACTAAGTGATACTTACATGAGTTACTGCATTCATATCTGCTCTGATAAGTGATTGTATGTGCTTTTGGTTGTGGGCTGTTTTAACTGTGAATGAACTTGGTAGATTTATTTAAACTGACAATTTTTCCTTCCCAGACCCCATTTGACAGCGTATTGACACGGGTTTTGTTCAGATAATTCATCCATATCTATACGACTATATAATAGAGCACGGGCTGTTTATTAATTACTTGAATTAATTATTTGAACTCTTCTTTTAACGTACCAACAATCCAATCCACTGCAACTCCATCAACAACGTCATACCCACACTTTCGAAAAGTAGCTATACTCCCTGCATTCTCCTGTTGCGTCCAACAATGCGGTGCAACAACCTTACCACTCTTTTTCGAGTCTGTCTCCATATACTCAAAAAGAGCCTTCGTGACTGCCGCAGCGCAAACCACTCCAAGCCCCCGTTGCCGATACTCTGGCATAGTCCAAATTAATCCAATCGAGAACCCAATATGCACGAAACACCAGGACACGGGTTGCAGCTCGCTCAATTCCTTTGGAACAGGTGCATCATTGGATGGAAGCACTCGAATCACGCGAGAGAGTGGACCAACGATTGGACAGTTGATGCATGATTCTACGTATTCGCGTGTCGGGTATCCCTCGTATTTGTTGTTGGTGAGGATGGTTGAGATATCTGAATGGCGGATAGTGTCGATTACGTAGGATTCGTTTTGAATTGTGAATCGGGCTCTGATGGGATGACTGAGAGAATCTAATGCATTTGCAGAAGTGTTTCGATATATGAAGCCGATGTGTGGCAATACTTCGTATGAGACTGTGCAAATGTCTTTGATGTATGGAATGTAGTCGTGCGAAATGTAGTTGAAGAGGACGTTGTTTGAAGGAGAGTCTGGCAGTGCGTTACAATATTTCACGAGCTGATGGATGCTGGTGCGAATGAAAGCTGGTGGAGTGTTTGGTGCAAACCAAGTGTTTGTTGCGGTGTCCGATTCCTCTTTCGTGTCTACATACGCAAATCCAATACTGGTTGAGATGTCACTTGTGTTTGAGGAATCGGAGAAGGTGATGACATGCCGATGTTGAGGGACTGGTTGGAATGAGTTTTGAAGTCGGTGATGTGTCAGGTGGCCAATGAGCGACAATGGCGAAGACTGGGAGTTGGTAGTGTGTTGTGTGATTGTTTCAAGCACTTGGTCGATCACTTCATAGGATGCGGGATAGCGAGAAAGACTGCATCGTTCAAGGCTCATCATTCGAAAGTTTCTGACGTCACGTTTTATTACAGTAATTTGATTATTTATGAGGTTCTACGATAAGATAAGAGGTTCTTGCTCAGGAGAAGAAAGAAAGAGGGCATGGTTCATTAGAGTTGGAAGGTGTTGTAATCAGCTGGATCAAAAGCCTTTGAGAAGAGAGGCTCATTGTTTGGCTTCTTGACAAAGTCAGGAAAGACGAAAGGTTTGTTGTTGCTGTCTACTGGACCTGTTCTAGCCCAGAGAAGGGTGGGGGCATTGGTGAATGCTATCGCAGATCAATGGTCAGATCAAATCGATTATCGAGTGGCAGTGAGTCTACTGTGTGTACTTACTTATAGCAAAGGCAGCGGCACCGAGAGGAACAGCGAAGCGAGTAAAGAATGACGACATCGGTATTTCAAAGATGGCTTGAGGCTGTGTTTGAAGAGTTATATTGTTTACTGAATATCTTGAAAGTATCTTAAATATTCCTTTATTCAGTTCACATTGATTCAAATTTAATCCTGTCCTTGGAATCAATGGTATCCTTCGCTAATAATTCCTTACCCTCCCCTCCTTTCAAATAATCATTTATTTCATCCTCTCTTCCAAGTCTTCTTCGTTCTTCTCATTATTAATTAGAATCAATATGATCTGAATTACATGGGCGAGTGAGTCACAGGCACTACTTTTTCACCACCACCAACAGTTCCAACCAACCCACAAAAAACCACCCAAAAACCAACCAATGCTCGCCCGCCTCACCACGCGCTCTCTCTCCATCTCCGCCAACCGCACCGCCACCCGATCCTCAGTCGCCATGTACTCGTCCAACGCATTTGCCGACAAAGAAAGCGCCGAAGAGTCAAAGTACGTGCACGACCACGACAGAGAAGTGAGTTCTGGTTTTGGCTGCCACTAACAAGAAGTGTACTGACTGCCCTCGATCCTTCCACCACCTTCTGACACCTTCTGCCGCCTTCTACTTCCTTCCACTCGAACTCCAAATCAAAATAGTTGATTGCAAAACTCCGCAAAGACCTCGCTCAAAAGTCGACTGAACACGCTGCCGCCGCCGCCGCCCTCGAAGCCGCGATTGAAGCTGCGCCAAAGGTCTCTCCAATCGACACTCCATACGGTTCCGGTGCTCGCTCTGGGGCTTTCGGAAAGAAGGAGGCCGTGAGTTTGTTACCACGTGGCTGTTTATTGTTGTATCTTAACCTTATTTGTTTCTCGTTATAGGCTGTTGAGGAGAAGTACTTCCGTGACCAGGTTTGTTGTTTTGCTGATGAAGGGACTGTGACGTAAGTACTAAAACCCGATTTGTAACAAAACAGGACAAGGAGAAGCTCGAGAAGCTCAAGAAGCACTAAAAAAATCTATTCGTGATGAATGAATCGATAAAACGTGAATAAACCTGATATTGTTCAATCATGTGGCGCGTTCCGGCTGTTTCCGTTGAAAGGAAGGGGTTGGATGTTTTGGTGTTTCTTTTTTCAGTGATGAGTCATTCTTGCTGTTTGTGACCCCCACCCATTTTCCAGCGCCTCTCCTTTCCCACTTGTTTGCGCATAAACTATATCGAAAAGAAAAATGCAAGGTGATACTACAACTACTACAAGTGCGGGTTCCTCGCACAAAACACTCGATTCTCTTGACACGGAATTGCACAATGACAAGCTTCATGCTCATGCGCAAAAGATTCCTGGTCAAGCTTTCTCAACGGCCTCAGTGGCTTCCGTCCAATCAGTACAATCTGACTTGGCTACTTTATCTCAAGGTACCACAATCGTATTACTCTTTATTCCCACTAATACTCCAATCTCATAGAACTTGCTGCCTTCAAGCGCCACGGAAACCCACCCTTCATCGACGTCCAATCCTTTGCTGAACGCATCTGGCGCGCCAACCTCGCCTACGAAACCGCGATCGCGAAACTCGACCGCGAAAAGAAGAATGTAAGCTCTCCTTTATTTTCGGGTTGCGCGTCAAGATGGCGCGTTGTTGCTTTTGTTTGTGTATCCCCTCTGACTCATGTTTGAACCCCTTCCTGCCTTCCCACACACAACAGTTGACAAAGCAAATCGATACTATCTGGGGATCTTTTGATACATTGATCAGACCACTCTGGCGTGTCGATGATGCCATCGTGCCTATCTACGATACTCTTGCTGACGTCCGTATTCGATTGGAAGACTTGTATACCCAGAAAATCGACACGATCGCGTCAAGTACAACGACTGCTGAGACTTCAGAGTTGTTTGATGAAGAACTTGTTGAGGCTCAGAGACGGTTGCATGAAATTGAGGAAAAGTATGTTGTTGAAGGTCGGTTTGTGCCTGAAGGGTGGGGGATGGAGCAGCCTGTGCCTAGCGGACAAGCTGTTGTTGCAAACTTGTTGGCCAAGTGTTATCGTCTTGTGAGAATGATTCAGGATTCGGATCCTGTTGGTAAGTCTTTCCTTCAACTTTGTTCAAATCCTCAATTTCTAAATTGGAAAACAGTCGACCGACAACTCTTGCCAATCCAATTGCGTCTCACATCCATTGTCCACGCCTTGAAGCAGTACAAATCAGCCCTTGCAGCAAACAAACCAGTCGATCCAGTCGAACTCACATCCCTGCAACTCCACGTTGACGCGATCGCAAACCTCCAACAAGATGGGAAATTCCTTTCTCCTGGTGGCGAACTTCCAGCCGGCCAAGCCATCCTACGCGAACTGCTTGAGGAAGCGTATGATCTTGTCCATCAATGCCTCGTTGCCGTCGAAGAAAAGGAATCAACACAAACAAACGAAGGAATCCAAGGCCTACTCGACAGCGTCACCGTCGTCATCGAATCCCTCACCCTCGTCACTCCTCTCGATACATCCGACTCCTCCTCCACAACCCCCGACAGAAAAGACTTATTAAAGTCTGGCCCCGCGTTACACAGTTTCAGCGACACACTCACACAATCATACAAATACATCCGCGAATCCAGCGGCGACGGCGTATCAACCCTCGCAGCCCTCTCCCGCACCGCCCTCGAAACCCTCGGAAAAGCGTTCGGCCTCGTGGAATCCATGGATCCAACCCTCCACCCCACCCGAGACCGCCTCGTTGCCCTAAAAGCGAAACTAATGGCTCTCAGGGCTGAGAAGGATAAACATCTTGCGGAAAAGATTCGGACGGCGGATGTGGAGTTTCATGGGAAGAAGTTTGAACGGATGGAGTATGGTGTTCGTACACATTTGGTTGTTCTTGAGGAGATTGATATGGATCGGGATGCGATGGGGAGGTTTTTGAATTCGGAAGGGGAGGCTCCGAATATGGGGCAGAGGGAGTTGAAGAGTTTGTTGGAGGAGTGTTTTGTGCTTGCTTTTGAGTTGTTGTGATGAAATGTTAGTTTTGGGTACGCGTTTATTGCGGTGTTCGGAGTTATGAAATGAATTTGTAGTATTTTTCAACCTTTTACCTTTCTTCTTCCATTGATTTGTTTCAAGTTATATTACTCCGTTCCGGTGTGATTTTCTTTCGGTGTCGTGTTGACTCACAGTTACTCGTCACGCTTCACCAAAGACAATTCCAGGGGGTTGGCCGAATGACTCCAAGAAAGTATCACCAAATTATGCAAGGAGATTCAGTGACTGCACCAGCAGCAGAGCAAACTGTCCACATCAAACCACTCAAGTCAAGCGTAACCGCTTCTACCTTTACTCCACAAACGATCCATGGAGACCTGACGTCTTTGGCTCAAGGTGAAGCCTCAATTTAGCTTAATCTGTTCATTAACATCTGAACAAATGTAAACAGAACTCACTCAGTTCAAGCGCCACGGAACCCCACAGTTCGATGACATCAAAGCTTTTGCAGAACGCATCTGGCGTGCAAATCTCGCTTACGAGACTGCGCTTGCGAAGCTTGAACGTGAAAAGAGAATGGTGAATATCGTTTTTGAACCTTTACAACTTGAACCTCATTGATGGAATCAAATAGTTGACCAAGCAAATGGATACCATCTGGGGATCCTTCGACACCCTCATAAAACCACTCTGGCGTGTCGACGACGCCATCGTTCCCCTCTACGACTCCCTCGCGGCTATTCGTCTCCACCTTGAACAACTACACCTCGAAATGACGGAATCCACTTCAAAGCAAGAATCCGACCGCGTTTCAAGCGATCTCACGGAAGTGCAGAAGAAGCTACATGGTCTTGAGGAGGCTTGGGTTGTTGATGGGAAGTTTGTTCCACCGGGATGGGTTGTGGGAGGGAAAGTACCTGGAGGACAGGCGATTGTGGCGAATTTGTTGGCGAAATGTTATCGTAGTGTGAGGACTGTGCAAGAATTGGATGTGGATCCTGTTGGTAAGTTGTTGGTGGAAAATGTGTGTGAAGGAGATATTGACACGACAGTAATAGTTGACAAAACCCTCGTGCCAACTCAACTCCGCCTCGAATCTGTTGTCAAAGCTCTCAAACAGTACAAAACCGCGTTGTTCAACAACGAACCAGTGGAGCCGCTTGAACTCACGTCACTCCAACTCCACGTTGATGCCATCGCCAACCTCCAAAAAGACGGCCACTTTGTCGACACTGACCACGAGACCAGTGAGATTTTGAAGGGCCAGGCAACGTTGCAAGAGCTTCTTGAGGAAGCATATGATCTGGTTCATCAGTGTCTCGTCGAAACGGAAGCGAAAGAAGACCTTGCAAACAGGGAAACGAAAGTCGGGGACTTGGTATCGCGTGTTGCCGGCGTGTTGGATTCATTGAGTTTGCAGAGTACGGAAGGGGTGTTGGGGTCTGCCCCCGCATTGCACAGTTTCCAGGAAACGTTGAATGAAGGGTATGGATTCGTGAAACAGAGTGCTGTTGAGTCTGTGGAGGGGGCTGCGACGTTAGCCTCGCTTCTTCGGTCGGGACTTGCGTCGCTTGGGAAGTCGTTTGCAATGTTGGAGCCGATGGATGAGACGCTTGTGCCTGTACGGGATCGACTTGTTGCGCTCAAGAAGCATATGATTTCGTTGAGGAATGATCGGGATGGGAAGATTGCGGGGAATATTCGGAGTGGTGTTGAAGAGTGGGAGGATTTCGGTGGGTATCATGAAGTGAGGAAAGAGCTTGAGGAGTTGGAGGCGTTGGATTTGGGTAGAGATGAGATGGGACGGTTTTTGAATAAGGAAGGCGGTGCTCCGTTGGAAGGACAGAAAGAATTGAAGACGCTTTTGGAGGAATGTTTCGTGCTTGCTTATGAGTTGTTGTAAAACAAATACTATTGAATTTATGACGTGAACCTAAAAATAGAAAATTAACTCCATATTAATAAGGAAGGAAATTTAAGACTCTTTGAGACTCAAAATTTGCAGGGGGGTCGGTGATGTCGCAACTTTTTGCGACTTTGCCTCACAAAATTTCCTTGGGGTCAAAAAGGGACACTCACCCAAACTTCCAACCCTAATAACTTCATGAAATCAAAACGTATAAGCATCAATTTTGACTGAGACAAAGTAACTGATGCGTTTATGAGGGCCAAGTGCTCCGTTTTTGAATTCGCTTTTGGTTCGTAAAATCGCGATTTTCCTTCAAACCTCAATAACTTCTTTCTTACTCGTTCCCTTCTCTTGAATCAAAAAGATTTGCCATTGCCAGAGTATCTTTTAGATCACCAAGTGCTCCTTTTTTCTGATTTAAATATCCTTGGACTGTTTTAAGAATTCACAAAACAAATACATATGAAAAGAAAACGGAATGGCCTGAAACAATCAGAGACCTTTAAGAACAACTTTTTAAATACATTGAATACATTTAAGAAGATAAGCGAGAATTGTGACCACAAAATAAGAAGTGCGCTTCCGTGTTCCTTTTACCTCATAAAGTCTTAATGGATTGTTTGCAAAATCTGGTAGAAAGGTCTTGCGGTTCAACTTGTTATTTCGTCGGGGATGACTATGAATTGATCTGGTGGCCAAAAGGGTGAAACGTTAGCGTCTTACAAAATCAACTAAACACTTTTCAAATATTTTGAAAACATATTGTCTATAACGAGTCGTAATTAGCATATCCCTCAAATTGCAGAAAGGAGTATTAATATTGCATGAATAAGCAGGATAAACAAACTTTTTATACATTTGAAGTATTTAAATAGCGGTGCTGCGGAGATGCAGTCTTGGTTCCATAAAATTGCCACTTTTTTCTGTGCATCACCGACCCCCTGCAAAATTTGTTAGGCCAAAGAATAAAACTTCGGAAATTAGGCGAAGTGTCATGGAACCACCCAAGCCTCAAGAATGGAGAGACGAGCGAAGACACGCAATCAAAGTCAAAAGAAAAGGGTCAGAAACACTCGTACATGGCTGGTACTGCATGATTGGCGGTAAGTAAAGGTGTACTATCCAAGCCACATTTGGAACACTGAGACTATCTTATGATTCAGGCGGCCTGGTGATGATTGACGATCTGTTTGCATACTACCTTTTGGATGCGTTGATCTCAAGTGGTCTCGAGGGAAACACTGCTGGAACAATCCTTCTTGTGTCTGAGGTGAGTTGTCCTGTCAAACGTCAAGTAAGAAAGATAATCTAACACAACCCACAAATAAGGTGTTTAATGTCTTGGTTGGTCCTCTGTCGTCTCTTTTGATGTCAGCGCTTCCATTTCGACAGTTTGGCCAGCATCGAGCATGGTTGCTGATCACAGCGATTCCTCTGGCTCTTTTCTTCCAGCTACTGTGGCTAAAGCCTATGATCCCTGTCAGTAGTTTGGCGATTTACTATGGATTCATTTGATTCTCTTCAACTGGTTCTATGGTCACAACCTATGTGCTTATGAGGCTGTGATGCCTCTCATGAATTCAGATGCAATTGAACTCCAAAAAGTCAACACTTCGCGGTTGTTTTGGGGGAGTATTGCAGGACTTGTGATTGTGAGCTTGCCTTCTGCTCTTGTTGGAGTCGTTCAGGAAGCCTCAAATCGGTTCTTGATTATGGCGGGAGGATGTGGAGGGGTCTTGCTTTTGGGACTTCCATGTGGGTGTCCTCGGTGACAGAGGCAAAGTTTGAACCACATGAAGTCGATCAATTGAGAACGAAGACATCATGGATTTCGAATTGCAAGAAACTGCTGAAGTCGAAGCGTGTCTTGGTTCTTCTCATCAATACTGTATTATTGTGGGCCACAATCATTTGTATGAGCTCGTCATTACCATCACTCTCTCGCTTGATGTTCCCATCTGACAACAATACCAACGAGACTTCCTTAAAATCAACGTTTGTCATTGTGGCTTCTAAATTGGGAATGTCTTTGTCTCAGCATGTATGGCCCTATTCCCTCGAATTCTAAAACCAGAAATTTGCGTGAAACTATCGGTTTTCCTTGTTATGGGGTCAGGAACAGTGCTTGGCGTTGGGTACAAGGGTGTAAATACCACAGAACCACATTTACCTGCAGACCTGATCTACTTGGTTATTCTGGTCATGGGGATCGGTGTGGGTGGATTATTTGGTAGCTTTGAAGTCATGGTTCCTGAGACCATTCTCTTTTCGGAACGATCCTTCAATAAGCAAGAATCGGAAGCATCAAACTCTTTTATGATGTCAGATTCACTATCAGGGACACAGCAGACTTTGACTGATGCTGAAACTGGTTTGCCTTCTCTGGAAGGCCGAACTCTCAAGAAATAGCAGTCGAGGAGTCAGAAGATTGGGAAAATCTTGTCTATGCATTTGTTGATGCTGTAAGAGAGCTTAGTTTAGCCGCAAGTTTTTACGTCAGCGGCGAGCTGTTGGGTAATGAGGGTGTATTGGGAAATCAGTTGATCTTATGTGCATGGATTCCAGTTGGTATGGCTGTTTTAGTTGGACTTATTCATATTTGGTTTCCACATATTGTATTTGATGAAAATGAACTCCAGCAGTAAAGTGCACTTTATTTCCCACTCAATTTAGAACGAATGATAACTTAAAGAAGGAAGTCTTTAAACTGACAACCCTTTGGCGCATTATCCCACTCAAAGTGTTCAAGACCATACGACCCAACCATGGAGCAGCGAAAGCCTCGATTTCGTCACTTGGCAATGCTTCGGGCCAAACAACACCCTCTTTCGGTTTTCAGGAGCAGCAAGCATCCAATTCAGAGCGCCAAAGACACCAGCAACGACTTGCATAGTAGTTGGAGCCGGAACAGTTTCAGATCCGTGGTTTTTGCGACAATCGTCAATGTCCAAAATGGAGCCGGACCAGAAGCACCAAGGCTTGGCTTCAGCTTCGACATTACCTGTCAAATATTCGACTGGATCCCGCTCGAAGATCAACAAGATACCAACGGCATCTTCGCCAGATGCGATCTCCTTGCCTTCGAGGACACGGGGGAGTCTTGCATTTGAAGGCCAGAGGTCGCAAAGACTTCAGTCCAGGAGTCCATTCCACATTGAGGTGGAGCGTAAACGTAATTGATGGTAGGTCGGTAGACAAGCTCACCATCTTGCCCCTTAATTGTCAAGTATTCGGCGAGAGTGGCACATTCAGAGTGAGGGATCAAAAGACCCTTGATCTCGCCGTGAGAAGCAACGTAGGACTTGATATCGTCTTGACAGAGTGTTTCTTCATAATGATCTGCTGGGGACCCAAAGAAACACCGTTTTGAGGAAGCTCCTTCTCGTGAGTTCCCCAGGAGACTTGAGCAGGACAAAGACCTTCCTCGTAGAAACCCAATGGAGACCACGTGCAGAGAAATTCGCCATCTTTCTTTGGTTCAATTGGGACTTGAGTGTCAATCTCAGACACGTGGA